>JBBGZY010002601.1:722500-903421 GCA_037952925.1 Lithobates clamitans
GTGAAAAAAATCACAAAAATGTCATTTGTGTACAGTGTGTCAGTGTTACATGACTGTACAATTGTCATTCAAAATGTGACAGCGCTGAAAATCGGCCTGGGCAGCAAGGGGGTAAAAGTGCCCGGTAGGCAAGTGATTTTGTGCCCCCGGAGTTCAGCTTTAAAAACAGCTGTCTGTGAGTTTTTTTTTAATTTGCAATAACAGATCCTTTTTTTTTTTTTTTTAGGGAAAGCCCCACCCCCTTGTCTGGACCCCCCAATGCCAGTGACACCTCCAGGTCGTGGACAGGCTGCTTAGTCTCCGGCATAAGAAGGCAGCACCAGCTTCTCTCATCTTTTATTCTGTGACAATTTCTATAGAACAAGAATCCAAAAAAAGAATAATAAACAAGGATTTCATTTCCCAAAGACCCCCCCCTCCCCCCTCATTATTGTGTCCGCAGGGGGGGGGAGGGGCGGGGTGAGAATGACTCCACACATCATACAGAAAGCTCCCAGTCACTGCTCAGCCTATCAGAGGACTTTCCTCCAGGTGACAGTCGCCCCCCCCCCCCTACCGCACACATTGTAGTGACATTCATGCTGAGTCCGGGGAGCGGACAATGGACGGGACCCCCTTAGTGACCTCACCAGTCAATGTATTCCGGACATATCACAATCTACACCAATCACTTCCACCTTTTATTATTAGAAAGTCCTCCAAGTGATCCAATCAGTGACTGTGCCTAGGCTGAGATGATGTCATCAGTCTGCTGCAGGCAGGAAGAAGCATTTCCTCAGTCTCCCCTCTTCCCCAGTGATCAGACTGCAACTGTAACTTTGCAACAAGCTAAATGATAAGAGACCTCCAATGCAGGGGATGGGGAGTTAACTTGCCTTGCTATGACCTCCAAAGTAGGGGGTGGGGAGTTAACTTTCCTTGCCATGACCTCCAATGCAAGGGGCGGGAAGTTAACTTTCATTACCACTGACCACCAATGAGAGTTGGGGGGGGGGGTGGAATAATAGTACTGACACCAATGTTGGGGGCTCAGCATCACATGTGGGCGTTACCTATGCAAATACCGCCAGCCTAGGAACGCCCACTCCTCCAGACTGACACCCACCGATCAAGGCATGTTGATATTTGCATAACTCCTCCCAAGAGCCCGCCCACTGCTTTCATCAGGACTGGGGGCTCTTGAGAGGAGTAGTGAGGCCAAGTGATGGGATGTGTTCAGGAAGGCCCCTCCCACCAGCCATGGTCTGCTTACACTGCATAGAGAAGCACAGAGACCCGGTGATGACATCAGTGGGAATATAATAATAATAATAATAATAATAATAATAATAATATAAATAGAAAGGTTTTATTAGAATGAAGTGTCTGCAGTCAGTCCATTGGTTGTATGAAGGGTGTGAACTCGCCCCAGATTGGGCGTCTCGCTGTTTTCTGTGATTCTTGTGGGTGACCCCCCCCTCCCCCCCCAGTGTGTGTTTATCCTGGGGAGGGGGAGGGGGAGGGGGGGTTCTCCGGATTCCCCGATGTTCTCTCCTCGCGGTCACACGCCAAATAAAACACGCGACAACAAGCTGCGCAGAGCGGCGGCCAAGTGGCCTGATCACATGACCCCCGAAGGGGAACAGTTTAGCCTCTCGGCAGTGATTGGCAGGGACAAGAGAAGTGTGCCGGATTGTATGACACGGAGGGCCGGTGCCAGGGCCTCGGATCAGCTGTCCCCCCCCCACCCCCCACCCCCAGCAACTGGCCAGAGGGCACAAGTGTGGGGTCTGCCGAGTGACTCACAAACCCGATTGGGCGAAAAACATCCCGCAAAACACCGCCCTCTCCTGACCGCCATCATGGGACTTTTAACGAGCCCTTTTTTTTAATGTTAAAGGGGGACTCCGCCTAGAATTGATGTTTAACCACCGCCGGGGCTCCACCCAACTACCTACAGGGCCAAAGGTCGCTCCTCGGCTCTCCCAGGTGATCGTTCGCCATGAATGATTAACCAATGAACAGGGAGTCCTCCCACGCCGTGACCTTGTAGGAGGGGCGGGGACACACAATCTGTTCCTGAAAGATATGAGAAACGATCGGCGCCTACAGGTGACATTTATCTCACCTTAGCTGTACAACACTACTGAATGTGTCAGCGACATATATATCAATGTATATTAGTAAACAGTAAGTGAGATGCGTTAGGAGTGTAAATTTTTGTTTATTAAAAATCTTACAAACACACAACATAATAAAAAAACATATTTACATATATACAGAATAAATAAAAATATATCAACAAACAAAAATAGCTCACATCAGCATTGAAATATTAGAGTGTAAGCTCCTCTGCTACAGAGCACTGCGGTATATGTCAGAGCTATATAAATGTATAATAATAATAGTGTGTGACTGTGGGGGGAGGTCATTAGAGTGTAAGCTCCTCTGGTACAGAGGCTGATAGGACTGGATCATTGATCTCTGTACAGCACTGCGGTATATGTCAGAGCTATTTAAATGTATTATGATAGTGTGTGACTGCTGCAGGACATTAGAGTGTAAGCTCCTCTGGTGCGGAGACTGATGTGAATGGATCAGTGTTTTGTGTACAGCACCACGGTATATGTCAGAGCTATATAAATGTATTATGATATTGTGTGACTGTGGGAGGACATTAGAGTGTAAGCTCCTCTGTTGCAGAGACTGATGTGAATGGCTCAGTGTTCTCTGTACAGCACTGCAGTATATGTCAGAGCTATATAAATGTATAATAATCGTGTGTGATTGTGGGGGATATAGGAGTGTGCAGGGGGTGTGTCGGGTGTGCCTGGGCACACCCTAATCACCCCATTGTGGTGTGTGATTCCCCCCTGCTGATAGTTCACCAAAGCCCCATAACAGGGTCCCTAAAACAAATTGTATGAAATAATAAAGAAATAAAATAATAATAAAAACTTACTGACACAATCCACTGCCCTACTGACAAGTCCACTGCTCTACTAACACTGTTCATGTTTTAATACACTTGGGGTGCACATCCTAATGCAATAGGCTGCGCACACAGTGGCGGCTGGTGCTCAAAGTTTTTTTTTTGGGGGGGGGGGGCGCAAACAGCCTCACTGTGCCCATCAAATGCAGCCGCTGTGCCATTAAAATACCCCGCCACTGTGCCCATCAAATGCAGCCACTGTGCCCATCAAATGCAGCCATTGTGCCCATCAAATGCAGCCACTGTTCCATCAAATGCAGCCACGGTGCCGATCAAATGCAGCCATTGTGACATCAAATGCCGCCACTGTGCCCATCAAACGCAGCCACTGTGCCATCAAACATAGCCACTGTGCCATCAAACGCAGCCACTGTGCCCATCAAACGCAGCCTCTGTGCCATCAAACATAGCCACTGTGCCATCAAATGCAGCCACTGTGCCCATCAAATGCAGCCACTGTGCCCATCAAACGCAGCCACTGTGCCATCAAACATAGCCACTGTGCCATCAAACGCAGCCACTGTGCCCATCAAACGCAGCCACTGTGCCATCAAACATAGCCACTGTGCCATCAAATGCAGCCACTGTGCCCATCAAATGCAGCCACTGTGCCGATCAAATGCAGCCATTGTGCCATCAAATGCCGTCACTGTGCCCTTCAAACGGAGCCACTGTGCCATCAAACGCAGCCACAGTTCCCATCAAATGCAGCCATTGTGCCATCAAATGCCACCACTGTGCCCATGAAACGCAGCCACTGTGACATCAAATGCAGCCACTGTGCTCATCAATTGCCGCCACTGTGCCCATCAAATGCAGCCATTGTGCCATCAAATGCAGACATTGTGCCATCAAATGCCGCCACTGTGCCCTTCAAACGGAGCCACTGTTCCATCAAACACAGCCACTATGCCATCAAACACAGCCACTGTGCCATCAAACGCAGCCACTGTGCCATCAAACGCAGCCCCAGTGCCCATCAAATGCAGCCATTGTGCCATCAAATGCCGCCACTGTGCCCATCAAACGCAGCCACTGTGACATCAAATGCAGCCACTGTGCTCATCAATTGCCGCCACTGTGCTCATCAATTGCCGCCACTGTGCCCATCAAATGCAGCCATTGTGCCATCAAATGCAGACACTGTGCCCATCAAATGCAGCCACTGTGCCCATCAAACGTAGCCATTGTGACCATCAATAGCAGCAACTGTGTCATCAAACGCAGCCACTGTGCCATCAACGCAGCCACTGTGCCCATCAAATCCAAGCCACTGTGCCCATCAAATGCCGCCACTGTGCCCATCAAATGCAGCCACTGTGCCATCAAATGTAGCCACTGTGCCATCAAATGCAGCCACTGTGCCCATCAAATGCAGCCATTGTGCCATCAAATACAGCCACTGTCCCCATCAAATGCAGCCATTGTGACATCAAATGCCGCCACTGTGCCCTTTAAACGCAGCCACTGTGCCATCAAACATGGCCACTGTGCCATCAAACACAGCCACTGTGCCATCAAACGCAGCCACTGTGCCCATCAAACGCAGCCACTGTGCCATCAAATGCAGCCAGTGTGCCATCAAATGCAGCCAGTGTGCCCATCAAATGCAGCCACTGTGCCCATCAAATGCTGCCATTGTGCCATCAAATGCCACCACTGTGCCCATCAAACGCAGCCACTGTGCCATCAAACACAGCCACTGTGCCATCAAACGCAGCCACTGTGCCCATCAAATGCAGCCATTGTGCCATCAAATGCAGCCACTGTGCCCATCAAATGCAGCCACTGTGTCCATCAAACGTAGCCATTGTGCCCATCAATAGCAGCAACTGTGTCATCAAACGCAGCCATTGTGCCATCAAACGCAGCCACTATGCCATCAGATGCAGCCACTGTGCCATCAAATGCAGCCATTGTGCCATGAAACGCCTCCACTGTTCCCATCAACTGCAGCCACTGTGTCCATCAGATGCAGCCATTGTGCCATCAAATGCTGCCCCTGTGCCCATCAAATGCAGCCACTGTGCTCATCAATTTCAGCCACTGGCACAGTAGCACATCAAATGCAGCAATTGTGCCATCAAATGCCGGCACTGTGCCCATCAAATGCAGCCACTGTGCCCATCAAACACAGCCATTGTGCCCATCAATAGCAGCAACTGTGTCATCAAACGCAGCCACTGTGCCCATCAAACGCAGCCATTGTGCCATCAAACGCAGCCATTGTGCCATCAAACACTGCCACTGTGCCCATCAAACGCCACCACTGTGCCATCAAATGCAGCCACTGTGTCCATCAAACGCAGCCATTGTGCCATCAAATGCCACCCCTGTGCCCATCAAATGCAGTCACTGTGCTCATCAATTGCAGCCACTGGCACAGTAGCACATCAAATGCAGCAATTGTGCCATCAAATGCCGGCACTGTGCCCATCAAATGCAGCCACTGTGCCCATCAAACACAGCCATTGTGCCCATCAACAGCAGCAACTGTGTCATCAAACGCAGCCACTGTGCCCATCAATTGCAGCCATTGTGCCATCAAACACTGCCACTGTGCCCATCAAACGCCACCACTGTGCCATCAAACGCAGCCACTGTGCCATCAAATGCAGCCACTGTGTCCATCAAACGCAGCCATTGTGCCATCAAATGCCGCCCCTGTGCCCATCAAATGCAGCCACTGTGCTCATCAATTGCAGCCACTGGCACAGTAGCACATCAAACGCAGCCATTGTGCCATCAAATGCCGCCACTGTGCCCATCAAACGCAGCCCCTGTGCCCATCAAACGCAGCCATTGTGCCATCAAATGCCACCACTGTGCTCATCAATTGCAGCCACTGTGTCCATCAAACGCAACCATTGTGCCCATCAAATGCCACCACTGTGCCCATCAAATGCTGCCACTGTGACCCCCCTGCCTGCTCGTCATATGCCCGGCACTTACCCCATCTTGGTGGCGGGTCAGGCAGCGGGCGATGGTGGCGATCTGTGGGACCTTGCAGCGGGTCAGACAGCGGCGAGCTGTGTCCTCCATGCGTCTCCTCCCCTCCTCCTGAAGGGGAGCAGCGCCTGTCCTTTCAGCCCCATCAGGCGACGGGTAACAGACCTACATACAAAGACACCAAAATAACTAAGTTCAGAAATTAAGTTAAGTTATGTGTAATAAAATGGAATGACACAGGGAAAAAGTATTGAAGACATGAAGAAAGGGAGGTGCAAAAAGGCATGGAAAGCCAAAACACCAGCTGAAATCTATAATTAGAAAGCAATCCTGCCCCAGTGCCCCAGTGCAAATTAAAATCAGCTGGTTCAGTCTCAACTGAGGGCCTATAAAGGTGTCTCATTACCAAGGTATCACACAAGAAACATCTCATGATGGGTAAAAGCAAAGAGCTCTCTCAAGACCTTCCCAACCTTATCACTGCAAAACATACTGATGGCATTGGTTACAGAAGGATTTCTAAACTTCTGAATGTTCCAGTGAGCACTGTTGGGGCCATAATCCGGAAGTGGAAAGAACATCATTTCACCATAAACCGGCCACCACCAGGTGCTCCTCACAAGATTTCTGGCAGAGGAGTGAAAAGAATTATCAGAAGAGTTGTCCAAGAGCTGAGGACCACTTGTGGAGAGCTTCAGAAAGACCTGGAATTAGCAGCTACAATTGTTTCAAAGAAAACAACAAGTAATGTACTCACTCGCCAAAGGCCTGTATGACCGCTCACCACGGAAGACTCCATTGCTGAAGAAAAAGCATGTTGAAGCTCGTGGTGGGGTTGAAGTAGAAACCATAAGCAGCCTCTTCTGACCTTAATCCTCAATCTGCGTACATTAAATTTATACCACTGATCCTAGCTGCGGGACAGAAAACATCTTGTAGCGGGACGTTGCTGGAGGCTCCTGGTTTAAACTATTTTAACGAACGCGTGGCTTGTACTACGAGTGTGCCGACTGTTTATTACAGCAGTCATAATAATTAGTAATACGTGAGTAGAAGAGAATGAGAAGACCTGGACAGCCGCACACCGGAATGGATAAATCCGTCTTTTTATTCAAAATACAGGATCATGGGGTACACAAAACACGACTGTGGGGTGGTACAAGAATAGCTGACGCGTTTCGCACTTACACCAGGTGCTTACTCATAGCTGCTCTGGTCACATTTAGTAAATATTCCTGTAGAAAGTAAAGGAATTCTATAGAGGTCTTTATATTATATAAAAATATATTTATACTTTATATGTGTACTTTACTATACTTTATACTTTACTATACTATGCTTTATATGTATACTTTACTATACTACACTTTATACTTTACTACACTTTATACTTATACTTTTTATGTATACTTTACTATACTATACTTTATACTTTATTATACAATTATTTATACTTACACTTTATATGTATACTTTACTATACTATACTTTTCACTTTACTATACTATACTTTAAACTTATTGTATACTGTAGTTTATATGTATACTTTACTATACTATACTTTACTTTGTACTTTACTATTCTATACTTTGTACAGTCAGGTCCATAAATATTGGGACATCAACACAATTCTAATCTTTTTGGCTCTATACACCACCACAATGGATTTGAAATGAAATTTCAGCTTCAATTTGAGGGTATTTACATTCAAATCAGGTGAACGGTGTAGGAATTACAACAGTTTGCATATATGCCTCCCACTTTTTAAGGGACCAAAAGTAATGGGACAATTGGCTGCTCAGCTGTTCCATGGCCAGATGTGTGTTATTCCCTCATTATCCCATTTACAAGAAGCAGATAAAAGGCCCAGAGTTCATTTCAAGTGTGCTATTTGCATTTGGAATCTGTTGCTGACAACTCTCAATATGAGATCCAAAGAGCTGTCACTATCAGTGAAGCAAGCCATCATTAGGCTGAAAAAACAAAACAAACCCATCAGAGAGATAGAAAAAACATTAGGTGTGGCCAAATCAACTGTTTGGAACATCCTTAAAAAGAAAGAAAGCACCGGTGAGCTCAGCAACACCAAAACACCCGGAAAACCCAAGAGACCCGGAAGAACACGGAAAACAACTGTGGTGGATGACCGAAGAATTCTTTCCCTGGTGAAGAAAACACCCTTCACAACAGTTGGCCAGATCAAGACCACTCTCCAGGAGGTAGGTGTATGTGTGTCAAAGCCAACAATCAAGAGAAGACTTCACCAGAGTAAATACAGAGGGTTCACCACAAGATGTAAACCATTGGTGAGCCTCAAAAACAGGAAGGCCAGATTAGAGTTTGCCAACCAACATCTAAAAAAGCCTTCACAGTTCTGGAACAACATCCTATGGACAGATGAGACCAAGATCAACTTGTACCAGAGAGATGGGAAGAGAAGAGTATGGAGAAGGAAAGGAACTGCTCATGATCCAAAGCATACCACCTCATCAGTGAAGCATGGTGGTGGTAGTGTCATGGCGTGGGCATGTATGGCTGCCAATGGAACTGGTTCTCTTGTATTTATTGATGATGTGACTGCTGACAAAAGCAGCAGGATGAATTCTGAAGTGTTTGGGGCAATATTATCTGCTCATATTGAGCAAAATGCTTCAGAACTCATTGGACGGCGCTTCACAGTGCAGATGGACAATGACCCGAAGCATACTGCGAAAGCAACCAAAGAGTTTTTTAAGGGAAAGAAGTGGAATGTTATGCAATGGCCAAGTCAATCACCTGACCTGAATCTGATTGAGCATGTATTTCACTTGCTGAAGACAAAACTGAAGGGAAAAGCCCCAAGAACAAGCAGGAACTGAAGACAGTTGTAGTAGAGGCCTGGCAGAGCATCGCCAGGGATGAAACCCAGCGTCTGGTGATGTCTATGCGTTCCAGACTTCAGGCTGTTATTCAATGCAAAGGATTTGCAACCAAGTATTAAAAAGTGAAAGATTGATGGATGATTGTTAATCTGTCCCATTACTTTTGGTCCCTTAAAAGTGGGAGGCACATATACAAACTGTTGTAATTCCTACACCGTTCACCTGATTTGGATGTAAATACCCTCAAATTAAAGCTGAAAGTCTGCAGTTAAAGCACATCTTGTTCGTTTCATTTCAAATCCATTCTGGTGGTGTATAGAGCCAAAAAGATTAGAATTGTGTCGATGTGCCAATATTTATGGACCTGACTGTACCTATACTTTATACTTGACTATACTATACTTTATATGTATACTTTACTATACTATACTTTATTATACTGATACTTTTTCTCACAACTTTGACCCTTTAGAATCTGTTCCTCTATCTGTGTTGTGTGCCAAGCCCCGGCATAGTAAGGTATACATGGGAACAATCGAAATATTATATTTCGGGAACGATGTAGCCACCCTGAACCCTGGGCTGAGGGTAGAGCGCCGTAGATATAATATCAAAGTGCCGCCCACACACTCCTTCCCTCTATTGTCGAACGATTTTCAAATGCCACCATTTTTCAAGTGGGGTTTGGCTGGCACCATGCAGGAAGATTTCTCATCGCGGCCTCCAACAAATGGCGTCATTGTTTATTAGCTTTACATTGTGCCAGCTGAAAATGTCACTTAAAGGATCTCAATTACTAAAAAAAAAATGTAATGACGAACTTCAGCCTTCCCTTCAGTCTTGCACAGTTGTACCGGCTCCTCTCCTGGACTCTCATGGCTTACTCTCATTTCATTGCACACTGTGAGCTTCTCACAATGTGCATTAGAAGCTGCAGCAAGTCTGATAGAACCCACCTCATTGCCTGGATGGAGGATGCCCAGCAACATCAAGCTCTCTCCTTCCCAGCCTTATTATCCTCTCTACCCCCCCCCCTCCCCCTCCTCATCTCTTTCATTCATTGGATCTTAGATGAATTAAGTACAGAGAACTTCTGCTGTCTCCTGTTTGCAGTAGAAGTGATAGGTGAGCAGGGAAGGGGTCCCTCCTCCCAGGACAGTTTGTCCTTGGCATAGGGGAAGGGGTCCTCCTGCCAGGATAGTTTGTCCTTTGTAGAGGGGAATGGCTCTCTCCTGGCAGGATAGTTGTCCTTGGTGGAGGGGAAGGGGCCCTCCTGGCAGGATAGTTGTCCAAGGTGGAGGGGAAGGGGCCCTCCTGCCATGATAGTTTGTCCTTTGTAGAGGGGAATAGCTCCCTCCTGCCATGATAGTTTGTCCTTTGTAGAGGGTAAGGGCTCCCTCCTGCCATGATAGTTTGTCCTTGGCATAAGGGAAGGGTTCCCTCCTGGCAGGATAGTTGTCCTTGGTAGAGGGAAGGGCTCCCTCCTGGCAGGATAGTTGTCCTTGGTGGAGGGGAAGGGGCCCTCCTGCCAGGATAGTTTGTCCTTAGTGGAGGGCAAGGGGTCCCCCCTGCCAGGATAATTTGTCCTTTGTAGGGGGGAAGGGGTCCTTCCTGCCAGGATAGTTGTCCTTCTTGGAGGGGAGGTGTAGGGCCTGCATTGCCTTCCATACATCTCTGCAGAAGGTGGAATGTGGACTATGGGAACATTCTGTGACTTTACAGCCTGCATTTGCCATGAACTAGAGAAGCTGAGAGTTCCAGGGAGTTTCTAATAAAGTGACATAATCCTCTCGGCCTTCCCTGCGTCTCGGTTTAAACCGAACCTGTAATTTATCAATAAACTTAATGCCATGAAGCACGAGGGTAGGGAAGGGAGTTCATTTTGCCAGCACTGGAGGCTTTCCAGAGTCTGTCACTTAGCCCATTTATGGCACATAATCCATGTGTAAATGTGACTACTCCAGCAGGTTCACTGCCCAGTGTCCTTCTCCGTCATAATCTCCTCCACTGATAGTGTCTAAATACTGTGTGTGCTGTCCCATCTCCTCCACCCCTCCCGTTATTACGAAACCTTCAATATAGCTGCCAGAGGAGGGTTGAAGGAGAACACTACAGAGCAGGGTTTCTCAACCAGGTTCCATGGAACATTTGGGTTCCTTCAGAGGTTGCTATGAGTTCATTAAGAAGAGAACATTGGCAGACCTCCTTATCTCCTGCCTATAATCAACTCCAATGTAAGGGGTGACTTCTGCATTGACCACCAATGTAAAGGATCACTTATTCAACAACCACCAATGTAAGGGGTCACTTATACACTGACTACCAATGTAAAGAATCACCTATTCACCCACCACCAATTTAAGGGGGTCACTTCTACACTGACCACCAACGTAAAGTGCCATGTCCACACTGACCATTGTAAGGAGTCACTTCTACACCCACCACCAATCTAAGGGGTCACTTCTACACCAACCACTAATCTAAGGGGTCACTTCTACACCATCCACCACTGTAAAGGGTCATGGCCACACTGACCATTGTAAGGGGTCAGTTCTACACTCTCAGGAGCCATGTCTACATTGACCAACTTAAGGGGTCCACCAATAAAAGAGGTCACTTCTACACCGACCGCCAATGTAATAGGTCATGTCTACACTGACCAACAACGTAAGGTGCCATTTCCACACTGACCAATGTAAGGGGTCACTTCAACAAAAACCACCAATGTAAGAAGTAATTTCTACACTGACCACCAATGTAAGAATCCTTGTCCACACTGACTAATCTACAGTAAGATATCTCTTCTACAAAGGCCACCAATGTAAGGGGTCACTTCTAGACTGACCACCAGTGTAAGAGGTCATGTCTACATCGATCACCAATGTAAAAGGCCACTTATTCAACGACCACCAATAAAAGAGGTCACTTCTACACCGTCCACCAATATAATGGGTCATGTCTATATTGACCACCAGAACCGATGTCTAGACTGACCAATGTAAGGGGTCACTTCTACAAAGACCACCAATAAAAGAGGTCACTTCTACCCCATCCACCAAAACAATGGGTCATGTCTACTCTATACTGACCACCAATGTAAGGAGCCATGTCTACACTGACCAATGTAAGGGGTCACTTCTTCAAAGACCACCAATAAAAGAGGTCACTTCTACACGGTCCACCAATACAATGGGTCATGTCTACTCTATACTGACCACCAATGTTAGGAGCCATGTCTACAATGACCAGTGTAATGGGTCACTTCTACACCAATCACCAATGAACAGGATCACTTCTACACAACCACCAATGTAAGGAGTTCAGTGGCGGCCCATCCAGGGGGGGGGGTGCATGGGCGCCGCCCCCCCCTCCAGGCAGTCACAAAAAAAAATGTCAAAAATTTTTTTTTAATACTGGCCCTTTAAAAAAAAATACAAAAAAAGGTCCTTAAGTGCACTATGTTTGGACGCTGGACACAGTGCGATGCCGGACACAGTGCACTAATAGGAAGCACCACGTCTATGCAATCACGAGATTGCAGACGTGGCGCTTTATTGTTGGGCGTTTAGCCTGCCTTGCGGCGCTTTCTGAAGCGCTGAGTAGCTTCCGCCCAGCACTTGTAGTATCTATTACTATGGCCGGGAGCCAAGGAGGGAGAGCAGAGCTGTGGGAGGGGACCAGCCGGCTCCACCCACTACAGGCTGCCTGCAGGAATCTAAAGGCGGGGGCGGAGACAAGACCAGTCCCCCTGCACAAGGAGAGAGAGCAGAGCTGTGGGAGGGGCCCATCAGGCCACACCCACTACAGGCTACCTGCAGAAAATTACAGGAGGGGGGCGGAGACAAGACCAGTCCCCCTGCACAAGGAGAGAGGGAGCAGCAGTGAGCGGTCTTTATTACAGAAAGTCTCACACTGGATTACTGCACAGATCTGGAAGAAATACACAAAGCACGCCAAGATTCAAAAAGAATACAGGATGACGGATGAATTCAGACAATATTTGCTGATCCCGGAGTTCTACTTTAAATGAAAGTCTGGAGTTCAGCCTTGGCAGCCATGTTCTGTTGGGATCCCCCTATAAATGGGGCCCTCTGTGTCCCATATGGGGCCAAACGTCGATAAGGACGGGCTCTCTACATTAGTGTTGTGACCGGTAATGAAGGTCTTATTGTGCGCCGGCGGTGGGGCTCAGAAGCATTTTTCCTCGCGTCCATCACAGAGAACCAAGCAGATTAGCGCTTCCTTTGTATCCCACGCAGAACGCGGCTAAAAGTGAGCGGCGGGGTCACCCCGGGGCCACTTGTGGTTGAAGGAGGTTTTAATTTAGTGCCGTTACTGTAACATGCCAAGCGTCTGGCCGGTGAATTGTGCGCTCTCTCGCCGTCCCGTCACAAAGGGGTCACCCGGGAAGGACGCAGCAATTAGGAGACACAACAATATATCATTTTTTTTTTTTTTTTTTTAGTCTTGAAACGTATTATTTCTGCACTAAATAATGTGGACAGTGAGAGCCTGTGCTTAGCTGACAATGGACGGGATGAATCCGCCTATGAATTATTTCTGGACACAAAGACGCTTGTTCAGATCTGCAGTAAACACCATGAAATCAGCCGGGGGATATTTTTGGAAGTTTTGTTGAATTTAAATCTCAACTCCACTTTTTATTATAGTTAGACATGTGCACTGTCCGTTTTCATTTCATTCTTTTTTTGATTTTTTTTTTTTTTTCGTTTTTCGGGTCATTTTGAAAATCCGAAAAATTCGAAAATAAGAAAGAAAATACGAAAATTCGAAAGAACGAAAATTCTAAATAATAACTAACTATTAAATTATAGGTATTGGAATTTCCTTTCAAATTTGGCTGTTAGTGAACGTAGCGAATACGAATTTATCCAAAGTTACGAATGCTGCATCTAAACAAATGGATTGGATCTAATCAATAATAAATAATAATAATAAAAAGTTTCTATTATCATTTTTATTGTTATTTATTATTATTAATTTGTTGGAACGTAACAAATTAATAATAATAAATAATAATAGATCCATTCCATTTGTTTAAATGCGGCATTCGTAACTTCGGATAAATTCGTATTTGTTACGTTCACTAACAGCCAAATTTGAAAGGAAATTACAATACCTATAATTTAATACTTGTTTATTAGTTCAGATTTTCGAATTTTCGAATTTTTAAATTTAGGAATTTAGGAATATTCGGGTTTTTCGTTAATTCGGATGTTTACGAATTAACGAATTTGTCGAAATTCGTTAATGAAACAAATTCGGAACGAAACGAATTTCGCATGTCTAATTATAGTCAAGTTTTTAATGCTACCTCCTCATTGGGGTGATTTCCCTTCACTTCCTGTGCAGGTGACACCAGGACAAGAAACGGGAGGGTGAAGATGTCACTGGAACAAGAAGACCGAGAGCAATAGAAACCTGACAGGTGTTATAACCCCTCTGCCCTCTACTATTTAAATCTGATCTCTGGCCTTCCCTTCAGTCTTACACAGCACACTGTGAGCTTCTCACAATGTGCATTATAAACTGCAGCAAGTCAGAGAGAACCCCTTCGTGTCCAGCATCATCTAGTGGAGGATGGTGCTCAAAACAAACAAACTAAAAATTTCTGAAAAAAACCCCTATCAATCGCAGCCTCACTGTATCATCAATTGCCGCTACTGTGCCATCAAATGCAGCCACTATGCCCCATAAAATGCAGCCATTGTGCACATCAATTGCCGCCACTGTGCCCATCAAACGCAACCACTGTGCCATCAAATTCAGCCACTGTGCCCATCAATTGCCGCCACTGTGCCATCAAACGCAGCCACTGTGCCCATCAATTGCTGCCACTGTGCCATGAAATACAGCCACTGTGCCCCATAAAATGCAACCACTGTGTCCATCAATTGTCACCACTGTGCCCATCAAACGCAGCCACTGTGCCATCAAACGCAGCCAATGTGCCCATCAATTGCCGCCACTGTGCCTTCAAACACAGCCACTGTGCCCATCAGTTGCTGCCACTGTGCCATCAAATACAGCCACTGTGCCATCAAATGCAGCCTCTGTGCCCCATAAAATGCAGCCACTGTGCCATCAAACGCAGCCACTGTGTCTTAAAATGCAGCCTATGTGCCATCAAATGCAGCCACTGTGCCCATCAATTGCCACCACTGTGCCCATCAATTGCCGCCACTGTGTCCATCAATTGCCGCCACTGTGCCCATCAATTACCACCACTGTGCCCATCAATTCCCGCCACTGTGTCCATCAATTGCTCCCACTGTGCCCCATCAAATGCAGCCACTGTGCCATATCAAATGTTGCCAGTGTGCCCCCCCCCGCCGGCCCGCCGTCTACACTTACCTGTCTTGGTGGGGCAGCTCCTCGATGTCTTCTTCTGTCCTCTCTTCCCGTCCTCTGCTATGATTGGATGCCTGGCGGTGGCGCCCGTGCGCCCTTAATGCACGGGCCGCCTCTGTCTAGACTAGATGTGCTCAATCTATGGCCAGCGGGCCACATGTGGCCCTCAAAGCCCTCTGCTGTGGCCTTCGACCTCTAACCAAGGAAGCGCACTTCTATTATATCCTGCAGGCTTGTTCCGCGTTCAGAAAGTGCACCCCATCAGCGAGATATTATAAAAGCCTTTTGGCAAAGCGCAGCTGAAGGAAAGCCGCAGGTCTACTGCTCTGCACCTGGGGTGAGGATAAATCGCAGCGCATCAGTGTGATCACTAGAGATGTGCGGTCCGTTTCATTCGGAATCGAAATTCTGACACATTTTTTGTTATTCGTACATTCGGATGTATCTGAATTTTCCGGTGTCATCCCGCAAAGTGCACTTTGTGGGATGACACCGGTCTGAACAGTCAGAGATTTTTCTACTCCTGAATTGTATAGTTACCAACTACATATCAGCAACACCGTTCGCTGAGCTACTAAACAACCTTCAGGACTTGCCTTTCAGCCTCAGTGGAGCCTCAAAATACATACCCTGTCAATACGCCCCCTACTGGACTTTCTTCTTTTGGAAGGCCAAGGGAGGGTTTTTTCTCCCCCCCTCCCCCACTATCATTAGACTAAAAAACACATATATATATATATATATATATATATATATATATATATATATATATATATATATATATATATATATATTTGAATTAATTCTTACTTTCATCCGGGTATGGATACAAAATAATCTCTCAAAATATTCAAATTATTTTCTCCCTTTGGAATCAAGAACCTATCTGGTAGCCAGACCGTGTCATTGCTGTTGTTTTTATTTAGAGCTATATGGAATGCCAAGTCAGCAATACATTATAAGAACAAATGTTACTAGCTCACACCCACCCTTGAGGAAGGAGGTACACATACTCCGAAACGCGTCGGATGCAAGAGTACTTTTTAATATTGTATACACATTGATGTAAAAATGCCTAATTTGCATTCCAAATAATAGATGTTACACTACTGTCGTGTTTTTACTGTTTCAACTCAAAAAATCATATTTGTATTAGATATACTTTTATATTTTTTTATGTGCCTTAAAAGTCCACCATTAGGGGATTTTTCTTGTTGTCTAGTTTCAATTTTGGATCTGGCACAAGAATACAGTAAGCTGACGATCTACAATAAATTCTGTATATCAAAGCAAATTTCCCCATAAGAAATAGAAACTCAAATGATTCGTTCCACAACCATTTATTCATAAATCTTCAGTTTATAGTCCATATAAAAAGATTATAGCAATGTGATCAGGTTGTGTAACCATAAAATGTCCGTCCACACATGGAAGCCTCCACAAGGGGATTAGAAGCAAAATCCAGCAGGAGCTCCAGAGTATAAAAGAGAAAAGAGGAGCCTCTAAGTGTAGCAATATGTTGCTAAATGTTGTACCTTCATTAAATGTAACCATATTGTTACACTTACTCCCTTTCTCACTGAGAGCCTCGGAGCCCGTACTAATGATCGGGACCCAGAACTCCTGATTCCAGGTTACCTGATCGCTGTGATAGCCTCTGATTGGCTACCACAGTGATCAGTCACTGTGAAGCCGCTCCTCATGTTTTCTCTCTCTCTCTCTTTCTGTGAATGGAGAGCAAAAATACAATGTATCTTTCTCTTTCCTTGCAGAGAGGAAAAGAAAAGTCTGTGTAAAATAAATAAATAAATAAATAAACAAATAATTAAAAAAATGAAAATAAATAAAGAAAAAAATACCTAGATGATGGTTTGATCTAGGTCAGTGCCAGTGTTAAGGTGCTAATTTTTAAATTAGCATCAGTGTCGGTATGTTTTAGGTAGGATAAAAAAAATATATTTCTGGGCCGCACTACGGGTACAAACAACAATTGAATGCACATATGCGGTATTGCTGCGGTTGTCAGGAGCAGGAGAATTTATCTTTGGTTGTTCTTTGGTGGAAGGTTATGGTTAGTGGCGGGTGGTGCTTACTATTTTGGGGGGGTGGCACAAACTAACACCGGTGTTCTGCCGAGAAAGTTCCGCTCGGCGGATTAGTTCCCCCTCTACTGCGCATGCGCAGTAGAAGCCGGCGGAAATAGCCGAAGCGGAACAGCTGAAAATCAGCTGTACACGGCGCCTGTAAGAGGGCCCCTCGCGGGCTCGCTTCGCTCGCCACGCTTCGGGCACGGCCTCGCTGCGCTCGGCACTTTTAGATTCCCCCTCTAGGTCCACTTGGATAGAGGGGAAGGAATCTGGACCCAGAGCGCAGGCGCCGTGTACAGCTGATCGAAGCGTTTGAGCTTCGGCTATCTCCGGCGGCCAACAGTACTACGTACTGCGCAGGCGCTGCGCCTGCGCAGTACAGGGGGGGAACCTATCCGCCGAAGGAACTTATTCGGCAAGACACCAGCACCCTCACCCCCCCCCCACAGGAGACACGGATGGCGGTGGTCACACAGCACAATTACCCCCACAGGAGATACGGATGGCAGCGGTCACACAGCACCCTTACCCCCACGGGAGACACAGACGATGGCGGTCACACAGCACCCTTACCCCCACTGGAGATACAGACGGCGGCGGTCACACAGCACCCTTACCCCCACGGGAGACACAGACGATGGCGGTCACACAGCACCCTTACCCCCCTGGGAGACACGGATGTCGGCGGTCACACAGCACCCTTACCCCCACGGGAGACACAGACGGTGGCGGTCACACAGCACCCTTACCCCCATGGGAGACACGGACGGTGGCGGTCACACAGCACCCTTACCCCTACGGAAGACATGGACGGAGGCGGTCACACAGCACCCTTACCCCCACGGGAGATACGGACGGCGTCAGTCACACAGCACCCTTACCCTCACGGGAGACACGAACGGTGGTGGTCACACAGCACCCTTACCCCCACGGGAGACACAGACGGTGACGGTCACACAGCACCCTTACCCCCATGGGAGACACAGATGGTGGCTGTCACACAGCACCTTTACCCCCATGGGAGACACGTACGGCGGCGGTCACACAGCACCCTTACCCCTACGGGAGACAGGGACGGAGGCAGTCACACAGCACCCTTACCCCCACGGGAGACACAGATGGTGGCGGTCACACAGCACCCTTACCCCCATGGGAGACACGGATGGTGGCGGTCACACAGCACCCTTAACCCCATGGGAGACACGGATGGTGGCGGTCACACAGCACCCTTACCCCTACGGGAGACATGGATGGAGGCGGTCACACAGCACCCTTACCCCCACGGGAGACGTGAACGGCGGCGGACACACAGCAACCTTACCCCCACGGGAGATACGGACGGTGGCGGTCACACAGTACCCTTACCCCCACGGGAGACACAGACGGTGGCGGTCACACAGCACGCTTACCCCCACGGGAGACATGAACGGCGGCGGACATACAACAACCTTACCCCCATGGGAGATACGGACGGCGGCGGTCACACAGCACTATTACCCCCACGGGAGACACGGACGGTGGCGGTCACACAGCACCCTTACCCCTACGGGAGACATGGATGGAGGTGGTCACACAGCACCCTTACCCCCACGGGAGACATGAATGGCGGCGGACACACAGCAACCTTACCCCCACGGCAGATACGGATGGCGGCGGTCACACAGCACCCTTACCCCCACGGGAGACACAGACGGTGGCGGTCACACAGCACCCTTACCCCCTCAGGAGATACGGACGGCGGCGGTCACACAGCACCCTTACCCCCACGGGAAATACGGACGGCGGCGGTCACACAGCACCATTACCCCCACGGGAGACACGAACGGCGGTGGTCACACAGCACCCTTACCCCCACGGGAGACACAGACAGTGGTGGTCACACAGCACCCTTACCCCCATGGGAGACACGGACGGTGGCGGTCACACAGCATCCTTACCCCTACGGGAGACATGGACGGAGGCGGTCACACAGCACCCTTACCCCCACGGGAGACACAGACGGTGGCGGTCACACAGCACCCTTACCCCCATGGAAGACACGGACGGTGGCGGTCACACAGCACCCTTACCACTACGGAAGACATGGACGGAGGCGGTCACACAGCACCCTTACCCCCACGGGTGATACGGATGGCGGCGGTCACACAGCACCCTTACCCTCACGGGAGACACGAACGGTAGCTGTCACACAGCACCCTTACCCCCACGGGAGACACAGACGGTGGCGGTCACACAGCACCCTTACCCCCACGGGAGACATAATTGGTGGCGGACACACAACAACATTACCCCCATGGGAGATACGGACGGCGGCAGTCACACAGCACCCTTACCCCCACGGGAGATACGGACGGCGGCGGTCACACAGCACCCTTACCCCCACGGGAGATACGGACGGCGGCGGTCACACAGCACCCTTACCCCCATGGGAGACGCGGACGGCGGCGGTCACAAAGCGCAATACCTGCGCCCCCTGCAGAAGACAGGGACTAGG
Source organism: Lithobates clamitans (assembly GCA_037952925.1). NCBI lineage: Eukaryota > Metazoa > Chordata > Amphibia > Anura > Ranidae > Lithobates > Lithobates clamitans. Next base: position 742,235 of record JBBGZY010002601.1, read on the forward strand.
GCGGTAACCAGAGAGTTGTACTTGCTTCCTTACCTTACTTTAGAAAGCAGGGAGACGGAAGGGCCGGGGCCGCTCCAGCAAGTACACAGGGAGACATTCTCCTTCCAGCCGATTAGAAACAGGAACTTAGACACTAAGACTCCCTGGCCAATAGAGGCTCCCTGATTGGCCGGAAGGAGAATAGCGAATAATCATTCACTAGTGTCACGCAAGTGGGCGGGATCGGGGCGCAGTGCTCTGTGCCCTGACCCCACCCTCTTTTTAAACCTATTAGAGCCTCAGGCTCTAATCATGTGCTTCAAAAATAAAACACATCCCCGCCACTGGAATCAATGCGTCCAGCGCCCTTTATGTAGAATAGGGGGCCAGACGCATGGATGGTGGGGGAGGTGGCGCCCCTGTGCCCTTTATGGAGCAGCCACCACTGGTTATGGCAGTAACAAGAAATATACAGCTACATTTTTTAAAAAATATTTTTTTACTATATTTGGCCAGTTTTGCTTTGATAGTAAAAAAAAAGAATCAGGAGATATCCATTACCATTTACCACCAAATGAAAGTACAATTTGTCCTGAAAAAAACGCGGTATAATCCACCTGGATGCACAAAGTAGTTGTGACGATATGTACAGTTTTACTAACACGTGTCAAAGTTGCAAAATTGTGCTTAGGCATTAACATTTGTTTTACCCTTAGGTGTGAAGGGGTTAATCAACGCAATGTGGCGTACACGCATATTTGCTTGCATATGCGTCGGGAACCTTCAGGGTAAGACCGCGCTATATTAAGATTCAACTCAACTCATATGCATGTACATGCGTAAAATACGGATCGGCAAGCAGATTTTTTTTTTTTTTTTTTGTTACTGATCAATACGCAGTGCTAGTCTACACACCTGTGTGTACAGGACCATTTAAGATAATGAGCTGCATTTAGATCAGTAAAAAAAAAAAACACCTGGATGCCTAAAAACGTAAATAGTAAGAAATGGTTCACCCCCCCCCCCCCGCCGGTATCCACCCACAGCTGGAATGTCAGTTGTATGCGGATTCGGCATTTCGGGACGCACGTTTCCACCAGCGTAAATATCTGGAAATAGCAGAAATAGTTTGTGAATGAAACAGGCAACCGAGCAAACAAACAGCCGCAGGAAGCCAACGACCACAGAGCCGCGCACGCCCCGCCAGCAACACATGTCCATCATAATCCCCCCCCCCCCCCCGGAGCTCCTGACTGCATGATTCACCATGAGGTGTCCTCTGTGTCCGGTCACCCAAGCGCAGCGCAGTGCAGCACGCGGGCTCTTCAGGAGAGCCTTCGCTGGAAGTCGTGCTTTTCATTAATCCGAGGTTCAACGCTCCCCCCCCCCCCCCCCCCCCGGCTCGCAAGAAGCGGAATTTTATTTTCTCTTTTCATCGCTCGGCTCCGTCCAAAACGACTTTATTCTCTGGACGTTCTCCAGGCTGGGCGCTTCAGATGCTCGGCCAAATACAGCTGCTCTCTGACTCAGTGACGAGCTTCAGTCGGTGCCAACCCTGAGCGCCCAGCCCGTGACAGCCGCCTGTACAGCATCTTCCCAGTCAACCCGTTCTTACAGCTGAAGTTTAATCTGCTTATATTTTCCCTTCCCTGGTTCCTCCTTATCGGCATGCTCATGAAAATGTTTTACTAAAACCTTTACATTTCCTATACCTAACTTATTTTAGCCATCACTGGGTTCACTGGGCTAAATGATGCTGGCTGTCTTCCACCCAGGAAATGAGGTCACAGTGTGCAGTGAAATCAGAGGAAGCCGTTTCGGTCCAGGAGTGAAGCCGGTACAACTGTACAAGACTGAGGCCCCCTGTTCACATTAGGCGACGTGGAAATCCCGATCAGATTTGCTGCGATTCCGAAACGCGTCACAGTGCATGGCTCTCGTCTGGGTGCCATTATTCTTCACGGCACCCCAGACGCGTTGCAATTCTGCCCAGGTTGTAAGGCGACAAAATCACGGAACGGGATGTGCGTTTGAAAATCGCACAAAGCATGTCGCCCAAAAAGGAGCAGGAGCTTCTTTTGGGTGACAGACATGCATAGGGCAGCCCGTTGAAGTGAATGGGCTTCCCTATGTGCGAGACGCGGAAACACATGCTAATCGCGCCATGAAGATCATGTCTTAGGCTCGGTTCACATATGTGCGAATTCGCATAACACGTTAATCAGACCAGCTTGCAATGTAGCCGGTTCACACTTGTTCAGGGCGGCCGCGGTCCTTTTCTGAAAAGGGTCCTGTGCGATTTTGGGTCCGGTTTAGGTGCGAATTCAAGTAAAACTTCACACCTGAATCGCACCTGAACAAAACCGCACCGGACTCCAGACTGCAAACCGCAGCCGGACATGTGTGAACCTAGCCTGACACAAGATCCTAAAGGGAAGGCCGGAAGTCAACTTTAAAGGATATCAAAACCCAAGAGCAAAAATGTAATATATTGCAGCTTACTAGTCCTTAGATGTGGTGGCTGCATTCGTTTTCTATTTTCAGGCTTTTTTCCTGCCTTTATTTCCACCTGATGATCCTGCCAGCAACAGACTTCCTGTCCCAGGGTGACAACACTGACTGTAATATATCTATGGAGGGGCAACGTCATTTTGAATGCCACCCCAATGCACCTGCTCTGCAACGCAATGAGTGTTGCAGTGTGTTGCAAACAAATTCAGTACGCACAAAATTTCCATGCATTGTGGTGCGTTACATCCCATTCATTTTTAATGAGCTTGTTTATGACAATGAGCCTCAATTCACAATAACGCATGTGTTGCGTCCTGGTGTGAATGAGCCCTAATGCCGCGTAAACATGGGCGGACTTTTCGACGGACTAGGTCCGGCGGACTTTCCGACGGACTTTCCGACGGACTTTCCGACGGACTTTCGAACGAACGGACTTGCCTACCAACGATCAACCAAAGTCCGACAGATTCGAACGTAATGACGTACGACTGGACTAAAATAAGGAAGTTCATAGCCAGTAGCCAATAGCTGCCCTAGCGTCGGTTTTTGTCTGTCGGACTAGCATACAGACGAGTGGACTTTTCGACTGAACTCAAGTCCGTCGGAAAGATTTGAAACATGTTTTTTTTCTAGGTCCGTCTGACTTTTGGGGAGCCCACACATGGTCGAATTGTCAGACGGAGTCCGGTCCGCCAGACCTAGTCCATCGGAAAGTCCGCTCATGTATACGCGGCATTACTCTTCCTCACTTCCTCACTCCATTCAAGACAAGAAACACAGTTTTGGTTGGCTTTAGAGCTTATTTTGAAATCCCCTCTACCTGTTTCCACTATATAATGTGGCATATTAGAGGCCAAAAATGTGATGACATCATGGAGTGTGCCAATGGAAACCATGATGAGGAACTGAACTTCAGGAGACTCTTCTGACGGGCTCACCAAACATCAGAACCACAAGAGTCCTTCACAAGTACATGGTGAATTAGGGGCCAAAAACATGTGATGACATCATGGAATGTGCCAATGGAAACCATGATGAGGACTTGAGCTTCAGGTGGATCTTCAGACAGCTTCACCAAACATTGGATCCACAAGAGCCCATGACAAGTATGTGGCGAATTAGCGGCCAAAACACGTGATGACATCATAGAGTGTGCCAATGGAAACCATGATGGGGAACTGAACTTCAGAAGAATCTGCTGATGGCTTCACCAAAAATCTGAACCACAAGAGCCCATCATGGACTGTGCCAATGGAAACCATGATGGGGAACTGAACCTCTGGAGGATCTTCAGAAGGCCTCAACAAACATCAGACTCACAACAGCCCAAGACAAGTACGTGGCTAATTAAAGGCCAAAAATGTGATGACATCATGGAGTATACCAATAGAAACCACGATAAGGAACTGAATTTCAGGAGGATCTTCAAACATGGGAACAAGAGTCCATGACAACGATCACATGAGCAAAGGCATTTGTCATGTGATAGCCTAGTAGATGGAGCCCAGTTTCCTCTTTTCAAAAAAAGTGAAACTAGCATTAGATATACAGTATCTCACAAAAGTGAGTACACCCCTCACATTTTTGTAAATATTTTATTATAACTTTTCATGTGACAACACTGAAGAAATGACACTTTACTACAATATAAAGTAGTGAGTGTACAGCTTGTATAACAGTGTAAATTTGCTGTCCCCTCAAAATAACTCAACACACAGCCATTAATGTCTAAATCGCTGGCAACAAAAGTGAGTACACCCCTCAGTGAAAAATTGAGCCCAAAGTGTCAATAATTTGTGTGGCCACCATTATTTTCCAGCACTGCCTTAACCCTCTTGGGCATGGAGTTCACCTGAGATTCACAGGTTGCCACTGGAGTCCTCTTCCACTCCTCCATGACGACATCACAGAGCTGGTGGATGTTAGAGACCTTGTGCTCCTCCATCTTCCGTTTGAGGATGTCCCACAGATGCTCAATAGGGTTTAGGTCTGGAGACATGCTTGGCCAGTCCATCACTTTTACCCTCAGCTTCTTTAGAAAAGCAGTGGTCATCTTGGAAGTGTGTTTGGGGTTGTTTTCATGTTGGAATACTGCCCTGCGGCCCAGTCTCTGAAGGGAGGGGATCATGCTATGTCACAGTACATGTTGGCTTTCATGCTTCCCTCAGTAAACTGTAGCTCCCCAGTGCCGGCAGCACTCATGCAGACCCAGACCATGACACTCCTACCACCATGCTTGTCTGTAGGCAAGACACACTTGTCTTTGTACTCCTCACCCAGTTGCCGCCACACACTCTTGACACTATCTGAACCAAATAAGTTTATCTTGGTCTCATCAGACCACAGGACATGGTTCCAGTAATCCATGTCCATAGTCTGCTTGTCTTCAGCAGATTGTTTGCGGGCTTTCTTATGCATCATCTTTAGAAGAGGCTTCTTTCTGGGATGACAGCCATGCAGACCAATTTGATGCAGTGTGCTGCGTATGGTCTGAGCACTGACAGGCTGACCCCCCCACCCCTTTAACCTCTGCAACAATGCTGGCAGCACTCATACGTCTATTTCCCAAAGACAACCTCTGGATATGACGCTGAGCACGTGCACTCAACTTCTTTGGTCGACCATGGAGAGGCCTGTTCTGAGTGGAACCTGTCCTGTTAAACTGCTGTATGGTCTTAGCCAGCATGCTGCAGCTCATTTTCAGGGTCTTGGCAATCTTTTGTAGAGCAACAAATCTTTTTTTCAGATCCCCAGAGAGTTCTTTGCCATAAGGTGCCTTGTTGAACTTCCAGTGACCAGTATGAGAGAGTGAGAGCGATAACACCAAAATTAACACACCTGCTCCCCATTCACACCTGAAACCTTACAACACTGAGGCTGTGTTCACACTGGTCCGACATTGGGAGCTCATGTCGCATGACTTATGAAAATCAATGTTTCCCTATGAGAGCCATCTTAACTGGTCCGACACAAGTCGGTCTGACTTTGAAAATGCTCCCTGTACTACTTTGGTCTGACTTTGATCCTTCTTCAGCCCATTGAATATCATTGAAGTCGGATCAAAGTAGGATCCTTGTCCTAACCATATGACTTTTGACATCAGACATGGTGATTACAGCAGCAGTAAAAGGAGTTTATCTCACACTGGGATTGTTTTGATTGGTCAAAAGACAAGTTAGACTATCACAAAGTTGGATCAAAGTAGTATCCTGTTCATTCAAGTCATATGGATGTAGGACCAATGTAGGGCCGATGTAGGACTGATGTCAAAGAGAAAAGTAGGATGAAAGTTGTATGACTGTTGTGTAGTATCAGTGTGAACCTGGGTGGGTTCACACTGGTACGACATACGCTCCGACTTTGGGAGCACGTTGCATGACGTGTGTAAATCAATGAATTCCTATGAGAGCTGTCTTAACTGGTCCGACTTTGAAAAAGGTTCCTGCACTACTTTGGTCCGACTTTGGTCCTACTTCAGCCCATTGAATATCTTTGAAGTCGGATCAAAGCAGGATCCTTGTCCTAACCATCCGACTTGTGACATCCGACATGGTGATTACAGCAAGGAATTTATGTCACACTGGGATTATTTTGATTGGTCAAAGGACAAGTCAGACTATCTCAAAGACGGAGCAAAATCTTATCTTGTTCATTCAAGTCGGATAGAAGTAGGACTGATGTAGGACCGATGTCACAGGGCAAAGTAGGATGACAGTCGTCGTACCAGTGTGAACCTCATTTTTCCCATCTGTTTTCCGGTTGGGTGCACCAAAATCATGCCCACTTTATAGCTTGGTCCCACCATGACCAAGCTTCTAAATATGTGGGGATTACCATCATGCCCACTTGGTAGTCTGATCACTGGGGAATATTTCCCATTTGACTTCCTGTCTTTGGGACAACCAGTCACTGGGAAAGGACGTGAGCGAAAATCTCTCTTTATAACATACTCACCAACGATAAGGTCAGAGGTCCCACCGTCCCAGGACACTGGTAATCCCGCCCATGGTCCGTATTATGCCTGGCCAGTTTCTAGGTGGGTATGCCAAAATCATGTCCACTTTATGGGTTGGTCGCGCCCAGACCAGGCCTCTAAATATGTGGGAATTACCCATCAAGCCCATTTTTTGGTGCTAGTCCTGCCCAGACCCTATCTATAAATATAGGACTCCCCAATCGCACTCCCAGTCAAATCCAACCATTTTGTAGTCTAATCACAGAGTACCCATTGGACTTCCTGTCTTTATGTCACTTGGTCACTGGGACAGGAAGTGGGGATACGGGGATACCTCTCCCTATTTAGCAAACTTACCATTGTTATGGTCCTAGGGACACTGTTAACCGTGCCCATGATCTGCATTTTGCCCATCAGTTTTTTCGGGTGGGTTTACCAAAAACTTGCCCGCTCTATAGCTTGGTCCCACCATGACCTAGCCTCTAAATATGTGGGGACTAGCATTGTTCCCACTTTGAAGTCTGATCATTGGGGAAGGCTTCTCATCAGACTTCCTGTTTTTATGACATCTGATCAATGGGACAGGAAGTGAGATAAAATCTCCCTATATAGAATACTTTCCAACGTTAGGGTCCCAGATCCCAGGACACTGTTGACCCTGCCCATGGTCTAAATTTTGCCTGGCCATTTTCTGAGTGGGAAGGCCAAAACCATGTCCACTTTATGGGTTGGTTGCGCCAAGACCCAGCCCATAAATATGTGGGAATCATCCATCAAGCCCAATTAATGGTGTTGGTCCTGCTTAGACTCCAACGATAGGTATGGGACTCCCCACTCGCACTCCCACCCAAATCCAGCCTCTAAATACATGGGGATCACCAATCATGCCCATTTTGTAGTCTAATCACAGGGGAAGCTTTCCCTTAGGACTTCCTTTTTTTTTAGGTCACCTGGTCACTGGGACAGGAAATGGGGATACATTTCCCTATTTTGCAAACTTACCATTGGTATGCTCCCAGATCCATGGTCCATATTTTGCCTGTCCACTTTCGGGATAGTCCCACCATGACCCTCTAAATATGTGGACATCGCCATCAAGCCCACTTTATGGAGTTGGTCCTGCCCAGGCCCCATCTATAAATATGAGACTGCCCACTCATAGTCCCATCCCAATCCCTGCAATTAATGTCTTTCTGAGATACTACACAAGGCTGATATCCCAGGATATGGCCCCGGACACAGCATCAGCTGGACAGAGGGCCAAGATGCGGAGCTGTCCCATCAAATTTAAGACAGTTGGCACTCATGCATATGCTCCTACTGGCCATTTTTTTTTCTGAAATTGTGGAAACGTCAGTAGATTGGTAGCTGTGTCAGAGCACAGGGATGGCAGGCAAGGTCGCTGATGCAGTTTTGACCTGACTTGTTATTTTAAACCCTCCTAAGCACACGGTGATCTTTCCACATATGAATCAGCCAGGAAGGGGGAAACAAACAGTTATAAGTCAGGAAGCCATTTGATACTTGCGGACATCGTTCAGCCAAGACGCTGCTGGGAGTTCTGAAATGTTTAACATAGGAAAGGAAGCAATTCAGAAAAGGTGTATTTAGGAGACATTCGTCCTCATCTGCTAACACAGACCGAATGGAATTCCACAAAGTGATTAGAGAACGATCCGTGTAAAAACAAATGGAGGATTGAAGGCCAAAAAAATATTTTTTTCTGGTTTAGGTTCCTAGTACCAACTTTGTTAGACTTTGGGTAGAAAAAGAAGGAAATATTTGTTACAATTCTTATCGGACTATAAAGCAGGTTTGTCTGAGAAGGTTCTCATCTATACAGGTCATGGTGTATCTAGTAGTTGTCCTGACGAAGCGCACGGTCGCGTGTGCGAAACACGTTGACGTAGGCAGCGCCATCTCCACCTTGCGCTCCACTAGGCAGGCGTGCGCAACTTTGAGACGCTTCTTGTGTTTGGATGGACTGGATGCATTGACGGCACGCTCACCTATGGGTCTCTCCTTCCGACGTATCCACGTCTGACCGGATTTCAAGCGTTAAGCTGCTACTCGGACAACTGAGCCGATGAAGCAATATGGGTATACACAGAGGAACCACCAAACAGCGCTGATTACAGGATCCATGAAAGGAAGGCGGTCTAAGCGCTATCCTTATGCCAGTTAAATCCATGGAGTGGTGAGAGCCTCCGGGCAACATCTTCTTATCCTGCCCCTATTACACTCTTTTGTCGGGTTCTCAACATATCATATCATTATAATGCTGATATGTCAAGGTATTCTTAGTATACCAATACTGATAGCCACCTCCTCATAGGATTGGACTGCGTTACCTATGTGTACTGAGATAGATATATTCTCCCGTTTTTACTTCAGCATGAAAATTGGCTAATCTAGTCCTGAAATTGCTTTACCGGTCTAAGACTAACTATATCAGTGTTTTTCCATCATAGAGTGACTTATATATGTGTTCACCTGAATTTATCTACACAACTACTGCACAAGACCTGTATAGGACATGCTGGGTGCAGATTGCATAATCAAATACGAGTTACCTTTGTAATTCCAGTCCATTCTTAGTGGATACGCATGAGTGTGTGTGTGTGTGTAGTGTTGAGTTTGGCGCCATATTGTAACAACGTTGTCAACTTTTAATTGTAATTTTACCCGGGTCCACTGGGGTGGGGGGGTTGGTCTCACTAGTATGGTGTTATTATTATACCCCTAGTGGAATAATTGTATGGCTGAATTTTTTCAATAAAGTTTTTTCTTATTTTTCGATACACTGTGGCTGATCCTATTAATGGCTATTCTTTTGGAGACGTCTCTTTGTCATATCCTTATCGTCCATATGGTGTATCTAGTAGTAGATGGTCACATTCAGCTGGACTTGTTCTGTAATTTTGAAGACATTTACTAGCTTCTCCAACCACTTCTTCAGTTCTAATGAGTGTCAGGAAGATACCCCAACATTTATATCCACACAGACACCTTAATCCTGCCTTTCTTGACCTTTTTAGCCCAAAGGAACCCCTTAAAATTGTTTTCAGATCTCAGGAAACCCTTAAAATGAATTCCTTTAGTGGTCAGTGGGAAGGATGCCCTTTACATTGGTGGTCAGTGGGAAGAATGTCCCTTGCATTGGTGGTCAGTGGTAAGAATGCAACTTAGATTGGTGGTCAATGTGAAGCATGTTACTTACATTGGTGGTCAGTGGGAAGAATGCCCCTTACATTGGTGGTCAGTGGAAAGAATGTGACTTAGGTTTGTGGCCAATGTGAAGAATGCTCCTTACATGCTTCCACAGACAGCAAGGGTCTTTCTCAGGAGCATGCTGCCAGAGCACAGTTTTTTATACCCAGACTGTGGCTGCTTTCTAAAAAAAAAAAAAAAACTCTACAGTAATACTTTGCACACCTTTTGATTTGATGCATGTGGAATGTATTCAGCTGATTTGCACCATAAGTTCAGGTGGGGTTGAATGTGTATTCAAAGCATAGGCGTGCGCACAAGGTGTGCCAGGTGTGCCCAGGCACACCCTTATCACCCCATGTGCATTAGTGTTATCGTTCTGTGTAGCAACAGGAACATGGGAAAGATCTCCCTCTTACCGGTTCTGCCATAAGATAAGTGTTTATGCTCTTCCCTTTCACTGTGCCAGCAGGGAGATCAATGTGTGGGTCATATATATGTAGATACATACACATTCATGTGTGTTTGAGCTTAAGGGTGCACATCCTAATGCATTAGGCTGCGCACACCTATGATTCAAAGCCAAATCTTTTTTAGCCACTTGCCTTCGGACACAGCCCTTTACCACGTGATGAGCTCTGTCCAATCACAGCGCTGATCACAATGTAAACACACTTGCCGGTTATTGGTATTCCTTTCCTCACATGCTGAGGAGAGAAGAGTCGGTAACTGGCAAGTGTGACAGGGGACATCTACACTGATAATCAGGGCACTGATCATCAGTGTCCTGATGATACAGTGCAGCCCCACCAGTGCCAATCGGTGCTGCCAATCAGTGCACATCCGTGCCGCCTATCGGTGCCACCTATCAGTGACGCATATCAGTGCAGGCTCATCAGTGCCGTTCAGTGCTGCCTTATCAGTGCCCATCAGTGCTACCTCATCAGTGCCCATCAGTGAAGGAAAAAATAACGGTACTTATTTGCAAATTTTTTAACAGAAACTCAAATTTACTGTCATTTTTCACTTGTTTAGCAAAACAAACAAACAAACAAACAAAAAAAAAAAAAACAGAGGTAATTAAATACCACCAAAAGAAAGCTCTATTTGTGGGAAAAAATGATAAAAATGTCATTTAGGTACAGTGTTGTATGACCGCGCAATTGTCATTCAAAATGAGACAGCGCTGAAAACTGGCCTGGGCAGGAAGGGGGTAAAAGTGCCCAGTAGACAAGTGGTTAATGATGCCCACCCCCCTCTCATTTGACTATGTTCAGTTTTGGCAATTGACTAGGCATACTAAAGGCATACTAGCACATTATGCCTTTACGTTGCAGGGAAGGGAGAAACCGGTCATGGTCTTAGGCCACCACGATTATGTCACCTTTCACCATACCTTGGTGGAAGACCGGCCTCCTTAAAGGGGCAGTAACCTCTTAAGTCAAGGTATGGTGAAAGGTGACCCAGTCATGGTCATGGGCCACCACGACTATCTCACCTTTCACCATACCTCGGTCGAAGACCAGCCTCCCTAAATAGCTAGTAACCTCTTAAGTCAAGGTATGTTGAAAGGTAACACGATCATGGTCATAGGCATGTCACCTCTCAACATACCTTGGTGGAAGACCAGCCTGCCTAAAGGGGTAGTAACCTCTTAAGTCAAGGTATGCTGAAAGGCCTTTTTGGTGTGTTTTTGTGCATTTCCATTGACTTTTGAAAAAGTCGTGTGTTGGAGTACATTGAGTTAACAGCCATTATCCAATGCTCATAAATACCTGTTGCCATAATGTCCCAATGCATCAATGTGTCGTGTTTGGCCTTCCTAACACGCAAAAATGCAGAAAAAAAAATGTTAAAAAAAAAAAAAACACCCTGCGGTGCAGTGCAGAGATACCAACAAGCACTAGTTTTGTTAGGTTAGCTGAACACTTGCATTCGAGTGCGTTGTAACACGCGTGGTAAAATGCAACAATGTAACCGTGCCCTTTTTTGTTGCACCGTGGATGTTTCTACAACACAACACCAATCCAAACATAAAATATCTGCACAGAAAATTGTTATAATAATGCTCACTTGTTGATTTACAAGGGCATTCAGACTCAATAAAACTCACTTTTTTTTTTTCTCAGCTCAGCGTCGCAGGTCCTGCCTGGGACCCCCGCACTTTTTTTTTTTCTTCTCTTGCAATTACTTGTTTCAAGAGTGAAAAAAATAAATAAAGAGAGGTATTAAATGTGAGACATATATCACGGGAACGTACTTTTGGCATTTTATTTGTACAGGTGCATTGTAACGCGCCCGCTGGTGTGAACCTTTTTCCACACGGTTATTCCTGGCAGCGCTCCAACGCGATTCGCTTTATCCTAATGACTTCCCTCCCCCCTTCTTCTCTTGGTTTAATGGTTACTTTTAAGGGTGTGCAGAAAGCAAATAAATAAACAGTAAAAACTCATAAGTTCGAGTTCATGACACCCCCCCCAATATCTTTTTTTTTCTGGCCCTGGGATTCGCGGGGCCACATCAAAGGTATCGTTTGATAACAAGAGTGGGACTCGTGCGGGGGAAAATTAGCTATTTTGTCTGTTAAATACAACGCCCGGGGGAGCCGTTATAGAGCTCGCGCTTGTGCTGAGACTGCAGTTTAAGGGTTTAAAGAGTAGCTTTCAGCAACAAGTTAAATCATTCAGGGAACGGCGAGCAGTTAAATATAGGTTAATGGTAGTTAAATATAGGTTATGTGTATGTAAAGGGAGATATAGAAGGGTTGTGTTTGGAAATAAACTTTACAGTTCGCAGCTGTTATTTACTTTCAACAAATTCACCAATAAATAAATTCCTGATATTTCATAGCGAAGATCTAGCGGGTGTGTGGCAGCGCCGGACAGAAGTAAATGAAAGTTTAAGTAAGGCAAATTTAAGAGGTTACTACCCCTTTAAGGAGGCTGGTCTTCTGCCAAGGTATGGTGAGAGGTGACATGGTCGTGGCGGCCTATGACAATGACCGGGTCACCTTTCACCATAACTTGACCTAGGAGCTTACTACCACTTTAAGGTCTTCTGCCAAGGTATGTTGAAAGGTGAAATAATCGTGGTGGCCTATGACCACGACCAGGTCACCTTTCACCATACTTAGTCTTAAGAGGGTTACTACTCCTTTAAGTAGGCTGGTCTTCTGCCAAGGTATGGTAAGAGGTGACATGGTCAGTCACAGTGGCCTATGACCATTACCAGGTCACCTGTAACCATACCTTGACTTAAGAGGTCGCTACCCCTTTTAAGGAGTCTGGTCTCCCGCTAAGGTATGGTGAAAGGTGACATAGTCATGCTCGCCTATGTCCATGACCGGGTCACCTTTCACCATACCTTGACTTAAGAGGTTATTACCCCTTTAAGGAGGCTGGCCTTCCACCAAGGTATGGTGAAAGATGACATAGTCATGCTGGCCTATGGCCACGACCGGGTCACCTTTCACCATACCTTGACCTGAGAGGTTACTACCCCTTTAAGGAGGCTGGTCTTCTGTCAAGGCATGGTGAAAGATGACATAATCATGGTGGCCTATGATCATGACCGGGTCACCTTTTACCATACCTTGACTTAAGAGGTTACTACCCCTTTAAGGGGGTTGGTCTTCTGCCAAAGTATGGTGAAAGGTGAAATAATCGTGGTGGCCTATGACCTTGACCGTGTCACCTTTCACCAAACCTTGACTTAAGAGGTTTATTATCCCTTTAAGGAGGCTGGTCTTCTGCCAAGGGGTATGGTGAAAGGTAACATGGTCACAGTGGCCTATGACCATGACTGGGTCACCTTTCACCATACCTTGACTTAAGAGGTTACTACCCCTTTAGGCAGGCTGGTCTTCCACCAAGGTATGGTGAGAGGTGATATGCCTATGACCATGATCGTGTTACCTTTCAACATACCTTGACTTAAGAGGTTACTAGCTATTTAGGGAGGCTGGTCTTCGACCGAGGTATGGTGAAAGGTGAGATAGTCGTGGTGGCCCATGACCATGACTGGGTCACCTTTCACCATACCTTGACATAAGAGGTTACTGCCCCTTTAAGGAGGCTGGTGTTCCGCCAAGGTATGGTGAAAGGTGACATAATCGTGGTGGCCTAAGACCATGACCGGGTCACCTTTCACCATACCTTGACTTAAAGAGGAAGTAAACCCTGCAAAAAAAAAAAAACAGTTTCTCCCTTCCCTGCAAAGTAAAGGTATAATGTGCTAGTATCCATCGCATAGTAGCAAATTATGTGACACTTACCTGCAAATGAAGCCTGCTGCTGTAGGCCGCATCCATCTTTGCCCGTCTTGCTTCCGGGGCTGGGGACTCTGGCTCTGTGACTGGCCGGAGCCGTGTGACTTCACTCCCAGGCATGCACGTGGAACCATCAGTCAGAGCACACTCACTTGAAGAAACAGCATGGTTGGTTGTTTCTTCAGAGCGCATTTCGCCGTTGACATCATTGGCGCAGTATACAGTAAATATCTCCCTAAACGGCGCACGTTTAGAAGGTGTTTACAATACCTATAGGTAAGCATTATTCTAGACTTACCTATAGGTACAAATGTCTCAGGGAGGTTTACAACCTCTTTAAGAGGTTACTACCCCTTTAAGGAGGCTGGTCTTCTGCCAAGGTATGGGGAGAGGTTACATGGTCATGGTGGCCCATGACCATGACTGGGTCACCTTTCACCATACCTTGACTTAAAAGGTTACTACCCCTTTAGGGAGGCTTGTCTTTTGACTAAGGTATGGTGAAAGCTGACATGGTCGCGGTCACCTATGACCTTTCACCATATGTTGACCTATTGCTGCTACTCTGATCATAGTGACCAAACCGCCCAACAGGCAATCCATTTGGGTATAAAGTGGGGAGAGCCTGGTACATATAGTTAGATAGTTAGATATTGGTATGGATTGTTTATTGAGAGCATTACAGCCAACACCACACCTCCCAACTTTCTGAGATGGGAATGAGGGACACCTATTAGTAAAAGTATGTAGGCATAGGACACACCCCCTGCCACGCCCCCTTAAAGCAGAATTATGTTTAAAAAAAATGATTGGATAGACCCACAAGTGCTTTTTCACCACTACTAATCCTTTATATTGGGTTTTGAAATTTAGAAATGCAACAATTTAGAAATTGAATGAAAGGTTTAGCACTGGGAAACACTTTTTGATAGATAAATAGTGCATTTTATATTCAACTATATAGATTAGACCAAAATGAGGGACAAATGAGGAGGGATGAGGGACATTGCTCCAAATCGGGGACAGTCCTTCGAAATCAGGGACAGTTGGAAGCTATGGCCAACACGTTTCGGAGGGGGGGGCTTTCCCTGATTTTTCATCTTTAATATGCAGCATGCTAAATATTGCGTAACTGTAACGCTTCCAGGTATTAGCGTATTCCCTCTGACAATGCCTCCAGAAGGAAGAAGCCATCTTTGCTCAGGCATCAACCAGGGTCAAACTCTACTCCCTGGCCGGAGATGCCGGCTCCGAGATGACCCAGTCATGTCAATTCTGTTGCATGTGCAGTCCTGGGTGTTCACAAATCAGCCCCCTGATGAAGCTTCTCACCTGGTGACTTGCTACAAAGTTGCAATGTTGCAGTGTGGTCATTGGGGGAGAATAGACTGAGAAAATGCTCCCTCCTGCCTGCAGCAGACTGATGACATCCTCTTAGCCTAGGCAAAGTGCTTTGGGTTAGGGAAGGCCAATGGGCTGTCCAATGCGCCAAAATGGATCCAGAATTGTGCATGCGGCATTATCGGCAGCTCAGCGCACCATGCAATGCCCGTCAATCGCCAAGGTGCATTTGGATTGCGATTCAGCGTGTAACAGAATAGGTCCCCACAGTCTCCCTTCTGGCTAGAATCCCAGCAAGCTGCTCTCATGGATGTTCCTATAATTAGCATAGAATGTAATGTAATTAGTAATTAGCGTCATCTATTCAGACAAGGGTGTGAATTTCGCAGGGGTTCTCCATCCCGAGTTCAACAAAACCCTTCTTGGCACCAGGCGAGGAAATAATTCCACCTAGAAAAAAAAATAAAACATTTTCACAGCCCAATTTGAAGTATCTCGTATTTGGCCGGTGTTTTCTCAGAATACAGCCGTGCCAGGGTTGCCGCGGTGACAGCATCAACAAATATTTGGAGCAATGTAACACCTTCCACTAAACATTGTGAAAAATGTTTTTCGAGGGCGGCGCCTGTCAGTCAGGTGACTTCTGCTTTCTGAAAACAGTCTTTTGTCCGATCCCTGCAGTCTGCAAAGAGAGGAGCCAGCCCGGCCAATAACAAAAATACAGCAAAGCCGGGCCCTGCCTAGATACCAGACTCTGCGCCTAATCCCCCGCCGATCGTGCTGCAACAAGCCGAGCAATACCTACAACTGCTGTGCAAAGAGGCCCTGTCACCAGCTTCCAAAAACTTCAGAGAAAAGCACCAAAAATGTAACCAGTTCAGCTCTCGCCCTGTACACCATCTATGGCGATACATTTCTGCATTAACTTTGTCATTACTTAAAGCGGTATTAAATCCCAAATCATATATGTATATTGCAGCTTAACAATCATTAGATGTGGTGGCTGCATTAGCTTTAGGCTTCTCCCCTCTGTTTTCTCTTTTACACTTGGTGTTCTGTCCTGTAACAGAACAGTAGAGTGTAATACATAGTATTATTATATTATATAAATGCCTTTCCTTTCCTTTCCCTTCCCTTCCCTTCCCTTCCCTTCCCTTCCCTTTCCCTTCTCTTCTCTTTCCCTCCCTTCCCTTTCCCTTCTCTTTCCCTCCCTTCCCTTTCCCTTCTCTTCTCTTTCCCTCTCTTCCCTTTCCCTTCTCTTCTCTTTCCCTCCCTTCCCTTTCCCTTCTCTTCTCTT
The DNA here is from genome assembly GCA_037952925.1 of Lithobates clamitans. Lineage (NCBI taxonomy): Eukaryota > Metazoa > Chordata > Amphibia > Anura > Ranidae > Lithobates > Lithobates clamitans. The sequence continues at coordinate 758,795 of JBBGZY010002601.1, forward strand.
TCCCTCCCTTCCCTTTCCCTTCTCTTCTCTTCTCTTTCCCTCCCTTCCCTTTCCCTTCTCTTCTCTTTCCCTCCCTTCCCTTTCCCTTCTCTTCTCTTCTCTTTCCCTCCCTTCCCTTTCCCTTCTCTTCTCCTTCCCTCCCTTACCTTTCCCTTCTCTTCTCTTTCCCTCCCTTCCCTTTCCCTTCTCTTCTCTTTCCCTCCCTTCCCCTCTCCTCTTTTCTCTTCACTTCACTTCCCTTCTCCTCTCCTCTTTTCTCTTCACTTCACTTCCCTTCTCCTCTCCTCCCTTCTCTTCTCCTCTCTTTTCTTCTCTTCTCTTCCCTACCCTTCCTCTCTCATCCATCCCTCTCTTTCTCTGTCTCTCCCCCACTATATTTCTCTCCCTCAAATCAAATGATTAGATGTGGTGGCCGCATTCTCTTCCCTTCCCTTTCCCTTCCCTTCCCTTCCCTTCCCTTCCCTTCCCTTCCCTTCTCTTCTCTTCTCTTTCCTTCCCCTCTCCTCTTTTCTCTTCACTTCACTTCTCCTCTCCTCCCTTCTCTTCTCCTCTCTTCCCTACCCTTCCTCTCTCATCCATCCCTCGCTTTCTCTGTCTCTCCCCCACTATATTTCTCTCCCTCAAATCAAATGATTAGATGTCGTGGCCGCATTCTCTTCCCTTCTCTTTCCCTTCCCTTTCCCTTTCCCTTCCCTTCCCTTCCCTTCCCTTCCCTTCCTTTCCCTTCCCTTCCCCTCTCCTCTTTTCTCTTCACTTCACTTCACTTCCCCTCTCCTCTCCTCTCCTCTCCTCTCCTCTCCTCTCCTCTCCTCTCTTTTCTTCTCTTCTCTTCCCTACCCTTCCTCTCTCATCCATCCCTCTCTTTCTCTGTCTCTCCCCCACTATATTTTTCTCTCTCTCTCAAATCGAATGATTAGATGTGGTGGCCGCATTTGTTTTGTTTTTTTAAGCTTTTTCCCCCTCTGTTTTCACCTGGTGATCTGGTCAGTAACATTGTCAGTCTGGGGGGAGGGGAGTTTTAGAAGTACTAGCAGGTTGAAACCATTAAACAGAGTTGGTAAGAATAATATGTATTTTTTTCTTTCTTTTTTTTTTTTTTTTAAAGGGTTTACAATTACTTCAATAAAAAAGAAGCAAAAAAAAAAAAAATCAGCAGGAAAGTAGTAGTTAAGGGGAGAAGGGGAAAAGGGAGTTCATTAGGGCAGATTAGGGTACTAATAATGATTAATAAAGATATTCCCCACCCCTGCAGATTTCGTGCCTCTGCCCCACCCCCCATTCCCACCTATTCAATCTACAGGACAGGCACACAACAGACCCTGTGTCTCTGCCCTGCCCCCCCCCCCCCTCCCCACCCATTCAGCCTACAGGACAGGCACACAACAGACTCTGTGTCTCTGCCCCGCCCCTCCTCCCCACCCATTCAGCCTACAGGACAGGCACACAGACCCTGTGTCTCTGCCCCACCCCCTCCCCACCCATTCAGCCTACAGGACAGGCACACAACAGACCCTGTGTCTCTGCCCCGCCCCCCCTCCCCACCCATTCAGCCTACAGGACAGGCACACAACAGACCCTGTGTCTCTGCCCCGCCCCCCCTCCCCACCCATTCAGCCTACAGGACAGGCACACAACAGACCCTGTGTCTCTGCCCCGCCCCCCCTTCCCACCCATTCAGCCTACAGGACAGGCACACAGACTCTGTGTCTCTGCCCCTCCCCCCCTTCCCACCCATTCAGCCTACAGGACAGGCACACAGACTCTGTGTCTCTGCCCCACCCCCTCCCCACCCATTCAGCCTACAGGACAGGCACACAGACTCTGTGTCTCTGCCCCGCCCCCCTCCCCGCCCATTCAGCCTACAGGACAGGCACACAACAGACCCTGTGTCTCTACCCCACCCCCTTCCCACCCATTCAGCCTACAGGACAGGCACACAGACTCTGTGTCTCTGCCCCGCCCCCCTCCCCGCCCATTCAGCCTACAGGACAGGCACACAACAGACCCTGTGTCTCTACCCCACCCCCTTCCCACCCATTCAGCCTACAGGACAGGCACACAACAGACTCTGTGTCTCTGCCCCACCTGCTGCCTCCAGTTTGGAATAAAAAGGACCCCCAACTCTTATTCCTCTCCCATCTGTAAACCTGCCTAGGCCCCTCCCACGTATTCAGGTACGCCTACCTTAAGCCTGATTTCAATTTTCAGCTGGAGCCTGGTGTATTAGCATAGACAGATTTTGGGACTTTCTATGAAAAACGATGACATGATGAAAATGTATTCTATACATGTGAATTAAGCAGAATGGAGTTGTTCTTTAAACCCCGCTTATCGTATAACCTCCCTGACAGACGGATCGTTGTAACAACATGTTTACGTGGAGTGTTCTGGAAAATGTTCTTTTTTTTTTTTTTTTTTTTTGAGACCCCCGGAGGCGCCATCCTTCTTCCTGCCCTTGTTTTGACCTGTTTTAATGTTGATTGGCAATTGGCAATTTTGACCCTTTTTTTTTTTTTGTATGCAGAAGGTAAGGAGGCTCTCCGCAGAAAGAGAGAATCCTGCACTGACGCACGGCGAGAATCTTCCCTTTCTGGCGCGGTGCTTTGTGTTAATGTGCCTTTTTTTTTAAAGCCTTATTGAGTGTTAGGTTAGGGATGGGTGCGCAACCTGCGGCCCTCCAGCTGTTGCAGAACTACAAGTCCAATCATGCCTCTGTTTTTTGGAGTCATGCTTTTAACTGTTCAGGCTTGCAATGCCTCATGGGACTTGTAGTTTCCCGACAGCTGGAGGGCCACAGGTTGAGCACCCTTAGGCAGTCTATCCAATGAACGGGCCACCCATCAATGCACTGGAAAAACCCAAACATGCACCGTTTTTGGCAATGCGGTGCACCTCAATGCAGGATAGTGCATTACTGTGTGTTATGGTGCGCTGCAACACCTGCATTGGAATGCCAATTAATATGAAGGGTATTGTTAAGGCCAGTAAAGCATGTAAGGCAGCAGAAAAGTGCAAACACGACCTTGCGGACTACCTTGCAGAAAAATGCATGAACTTCCTTGCTGACAGCCCCCCACACCCAATTGAAAAAAAAAAAAAAAACCTCAATTTTTTTTTTTAACCTCCTTGCCTTCCTTTTTTTCCCCCTCCATCTTCCGATCTTCTCCAACCTCTTTGGACCCACTTCCTATCTACATGCACTCGCTCCAGTATATCTTTTTCCAAGAGCCATCCCACTGCTTGCATCAGGGTGGGGACTCGAGAGGAGCACTGAGACAGCGATGTTCCCAGGAAGCGATGGGTACCACCCCGCCGGTCCCTCCCACTAGCAATAATCTGCCTGCGTTGCATAGAGAAACCCAGAAAAACCCAGTGATGACATCACTGGAGCTAAAATAAAGTATGTAATAAAAGCAGAAAAGTTTTATTTAATAAGGGGGATGGAATCAGGGAAGGCAAAGTATACAATGCCTTGAACAAGTATTCATAACCCTTGAAATCCCCCACATTTTGTCATGTTACAACCAAAAAACGTAAATTTTTATTGGGATTTTATGTGATAAACCAACACAAAGTAGCACATAATTGTGACGTGGAAGGAAAATAATAAATGGTTTTCAACATTTTTTACAAATAAATATGTGAAAAGTGTGGGGGGTACATTTGTATGGTGCCCCCCTGAGTCAATACTTTGTAGAACCCCCTTATACTGCAATTACAGCGCCAAGTCTTTTTGGGGATGTCTCTACCAGCTTTGCACATCTAGAGAGGGACATTTTTGCCCATTCTTCTTTGCAAAATATCTCAAGCTCTGTCAGATTGGATGGAGAGCGTCTGTGAACAGCAATATTCAAGTCTTGCCACAGATTCTCAATGGGATTTAGATCTGGACTTGCACTGGGCCATTCTAACACATGAATATGCTTTGATCTAAACCATTCCATTGTAGCTCTGGTTGTATGTTTCGGGTCGTTGTCCTGCTGGAAGGTGAACCTCCGCCCCAGTCTCAAGTCTTTTTGCAGACTCTAACAGGTTTTCTTCTAAGATTGTCCTGTATTTGGCTCTATCCATCTTCCCATCAACTCTGACCAGCTTCCCTGTCCCTGCTGAAGAAAAGCATCCCCACAACATGATGCTGCCACCACCATGTTTCACGGTGGGGATGGTGTGTTCAGGGTGATGTGCAGTTTTAGTTTTCCACCACACATAGCGTTTTGCTTTTAGGCCAAAAAGTTCATTTTTGGTCTCATCTGACCAGAGCACCTTCTTCCACATGTTTGCTGTGTCCTCCACATGGCTTCTCACAAACTGCAAACAGGACTTCTTATGTCTTTCTTCTTGTCACTCTTCCATAAAGGGCAGATTTGTGGAGAACACGACTAATAGTTGTCCTGTGGACAGATTCTCCCACCTGAGCTGTGGATCTCTGCAGCTCCTCCAGAGTTACCATGGACCTCTTGGCTCTTCTCTGATGAATGTTCTCCTTGCCCGGCCGGTCAGTTTAGGTGGAGGGCCATGTCTTGGTAAGTTTGCAGTTGTGCCATACTCTTTCCATTTTCTGATGATGGATTGAACAGAGCTCCGTGAGATGTTGAAAAGTTAGGATTTTTTTTTTATTAGAAATATTCAGAAAAAAATACCCCTCTGATTGCAAGTGAACTGGAAAGAAAGAACTTCACAATCTTCACCCGTAAACAAGGCAGTGACAGGGCAGAGAGGAAATGCTCCAATGACAGAAGATAATATTTCATTATTGTTACTTTATGCTCGCTCAAACACCTACAAGTCCGGACATAACGCGCTGCGTCCCGTATAGAAGAGTCAGCGGAAAAGAGACTGACAGCCAGAACATTGTTGTGAACATGTCGCCCGGATTTATGTGGGTAAATCTCACTTAAAGTAGAACTAAAGGCAAAACATTTTTTTTTCCCATTTTGGATAGAGCAAGGGAAGGTTAAAACGCCTGTCAGTTTATTTTTGCCATCTGTGTCTCATTGGGGAGATTTCCCTTCACTTCCTATTCCATAGACAAACAGGAAGTGAGGGGAAATCCCTGCAAATTAAAGTGGTTGTGGCTAAAGGTTTTGTACCTTCATGCATTCTATGCATTCTTCTAACCTTCTGTGTGCAGCACCCCCTCCCCCTCCCCCCAGCCTTCACCAATCCTTACCTGAGCCCCCTCCGATCCAGCGATGTTCACGATAGCCTCGGCTGACCCGGGACTCTCCCTCCCCATTGGCTGAGACAGTAACGGGAGCCCATTGGCTCCCACTGCTTTCAATCACAGCCAGTGAGCCAATGAGAAGAGAGCGGTGGTGAGCCACGGCTCTATGTGTTATACGGAGGCATAAAGCAGTAGCTCGGGAGCGAGCACGCAATGGTGCCCCCCAGGGCAAGCGGCTTTCTCTGAGGGCACTGCTCGAGAAGGAGGAGTCAGGAGCGGGGGACCCGAAAAGAAGAGGATCAGAGCTGCTCTATGCAAAACCACTGTACAGAGCAGGTAGGTAGGTAAGGTGATCAGTACAGAGGCCGGGGTATCATGTGGTTGCTATGATTGGTCATAGCAATCACATGATGACGATGCAAAAAAAAAAGAAACAGCCATGAATGGCTTCCTTTCATGACCGTTTTTCTTACTATTGTGATATTGTGATTGTCTCACAGCTATCACATGGTACCTGGGCCAATCACAGCAGCCTGTACCATGTGATTAGCTGTAGCAAATCACAGTTCACAATAGCAAGCAAGCTGTCATGAATGAAAGCCATTCATAAGAGCTAAAACTATTGCTTATAACAGTGATTGTCACTGCTATAAGCAACAATAGTGTAATATTAAAAAAAACCTGACAACCCCCCCCCCCCCCCATCCCGAGTAGTACAGTGTCACTGAATTGCTCTGATGGCAGGATGTAAAAAGAAAATAGAAAAAAAATATGTTAAAAAAACAAATGAAAAAATGAATAATAATAATAATAATAATAAATATATATATATATATATATATATATATATATATATATATATATATATATATATATATTTTTTTTTTTTTACATATTATCACCAGTTGATATCCCTGATCACCACCACACTAGTCATTTAAATGACGCTCTACTGCACTGTATTTTATTTAATTTCTTCATTTCCCCAAAAATTCTGACAATGACAACTTCAAAAAAAACACGCCATGCCTCTTAATAAATACCTTGGACTGTCTACTTTCCAAAAAGGGGTCATTTGGGGGGCATTTGTACTCTTCTGGCATTTTAGGGCCTCAAGAAATGAGTTCAGTGCATCAGGATTGATCAATTTTCAAATATATATACCATAGTTTGTAGACTCTATAACCTTCCTACAGAATAAAATATACAACGTAAAAGAAGTTTGTTTAAAATCTTTGCAAATTTCTTAAAAGTAAAAAAGGAAAAAAAATCCCATGTACATAAGTATCACAGCTTTTGCCATGACACTCAAAACTGAGCTCAGGTGCCTCCTGTTTCCACTGATCATCCTTGAGATGTTTCTACAACTTGATTGAGTCCACCTGTGGTAAATTCAGTTGATTGAACATGATTTGGAAAGGCACACACCTGTCTACTCTTAACAGTGCATGTCAGAGCACAAACCAAGCCATGAAGTCCAAGGAATTGTCTGTAGACCTCCGAGACAGGATTGTATGGAGGCACAGATCTGGGGAAGGGTACAGAAAAATCTCTGCAGCATTGAAGGTCCCAATGAGCACAGTGACCTCCATCATCCGTAAATGGAAGAAGTTTGGAACTACCAGGACTCTTCCTAGAACGGGCCACCCGGCCAAACTGAGCGAATCGGGGGGAGAAGGGCCTTAGTCAGGGAGGTGACCAAGAACCCCGATGGTCATTCTGACAGAGCTCCAGTCTTTCTCTGTGGAGAGTGGAGAACCTTTCGGAAGAACAACCATCTCTGCAGCACTCCACCAATCAGGCCTGTATGGTAAAGTGGCCAGGCAGAAGCCACTCCTCAGTAAAAGGCACATGACAGCCCACCTGGAGTGGCACCTGAAGGACTCTCAGACCATGAGAAACAAAATTCTCTGCTCTGACGAAACAAAGATTGAACTCTTTGGCCTGAATAGCAAGCATCATGTCTGGAGGAAACCAGGCACCGCTCATCACCTGGCCATTACTATCCCTACTGTGAAACATGGTGGTGGCAGCATCATGCTGCAGGGATGTTTTTCAGCGGCAGGAACTGGGAGACTAGTCAGGATTGAGGGAAAGATGAATGCAGCAATGTAAAGAGACATCCTTGATAAAAACCCACTGCAGAGCGCTCTGGTTCACCTTCCAACAGGACAACAACCCTAAGCACACAGCCAAGATAACAAAGGAGCGGCTACGGGACAACTCTGTTAATGTCCTTAAGTGGCCCAGCCAGAGCCCAGACTTGAACCCGATTGAACATCTCTGAAGAGCTCTGAAAATGGCTGTGCACCGACACTCCCAATCCAACCTGATGGAGCTTGAGAGGTCCTGCAAAGAAGAATGGGAGAAACTGCCCAAAAATAGGTGTGCCGGGCTTGTAGCATCATACTCAACAAGACTTGAGGTTGTAATTGGTGCCAAAGGGGCTTCACCAAAGTATTGAGCAAAGGGTGTGAATACTTACTGTATGCACATGGGATTTTTTTTCATTTTTTAAAACATTTTCAAAAATTTCATTCAAACTTTTTTCACGTTGTCAATATGGGGTTTTTTTTGTAGAATTTTGAGTAAAATAATGAATTTAATCCATTTTAGAATAAGGATGTAACATAAAAAAATGTGGAAAAGGTGAAGCGATGTGAATATTTTCCGGATGGACTGTACACTTATTGGGAAATCACTTATCAAAAACATGTAGCAGAATATATATTGGCCTAAATCTATGAAGACATTTTTTTTTTATTGGATATGTATTATAGCAAAAAGTAAAAATTATTGTTCTTCTTTCAAAATGTTTGGTCTTTTTTTGTTTATATCGCAAAAAAAAAAAAAACAGAAAAAAAAACCCAGAGGTTATCAAATGCTACCAAAAGCAAGCTCTATTTGTGTGAAAGAAATAATATAAATTTTGTTTTGGTACAGCGTTGCATGACCGTGCAATTGCCTGCTAAAATAGCGCAGTACCACACAGTAAAAAAATTCTCCTGGTCATAAAATCTTTTTGAGCTGAAGTTGTTAACTGGTTGCCCACCAGCCGCCGCATTTTCACTGCGGCAGAATGGCACAGCTGGGCGAAACGACGTTACCTTACGTCGCTTCGCCTTTTGGCCACTTTGGGGCCGATGCGAGTGCCCGGCGGGCGCGATGACCGCAGGGCACCCGCCATCGCTCGTGACAGACTGAGAACTGGCTTCTGTGATCCCGGTTCTCTCAGGGGAGAGGAGACAGATCGTGTGTTCCTACAAAGTATGAACACCGATCTCTCACTCCCCCTTAAACAGTCCCATCCCCCTACAGTTAGAACACACACATAGGGAACACAGTTAACCCCTTGATCGCCCCCCTAGTGTTAACCCCTTCCCTGCCAGTGACATTTATACAGTAATCAGTGCATTTTTATAGCACTGATCGCTGTATTATTGTCAATGGTCTCAAAAATGTGTCAAAAGTGTCCAATTTGTCCGCCACAATGTCACAGTCCCGATAAAAATCACAGATCGCCGCCATTACTAGTTAAAAAAAAATATATAAAAATGCCATAAATCTATCCCCTATTTTGTAGACGTTATAACTTTTACGCAAACCAATCAATATACGCTTATTGCGATTATTTTTTACCAAAAACATGTAGAACAATACATATCGGCCTAAACTGAGGAAAACATTTGTTTGTTTGTTTGTTTTTTTTAAAATGTGGGGTATTTATTATAGCAAAAAGTAAAAGATATTGTGTTTTTTTTTTTTCAAACTCGTCGCTCTTCTTTTGTTTATAGCGCAAAAAATAAAAAACCGCAGAGGTGATCAAATACCACCAAAAGAACGCTCTATTTGTGGGGGAAAAAAAAAGCACATCAATTTTGTATGGGTACAGTGTCGCACAACCGCGCAACTGTCAGTTAAAGCGACGCAGTGCCGTATCGCAAAAAAATGCCCGGGTTATGAAGGGGGAGGGGGTAAAACCTTCCGAAGGTCAAGTGGTTAATGAGCTATACATTTATTTCCTTGTTGTTTTCGGTTGGAGTGCTACTTTAAATGCACTGACTATGGAAGATGTAAGCACTGTGAAGCAGCGATCCTCTTATTCTCGTGTTTATTATGTTGATAAATTGTATTTTGTGTTTTTTTGTATTTTGTGTTTTTTGTATTTTGTGTTTTTGTATTATGTATTGTCTTCATCCGCTCTGTTCTCAGGTTCGGTGAAGTTTATTGTCTTCTGCGGTGAGATTTCCTTTCCTTCAACACAACAGTCTCCTGTCCTGAACCCTCAGCCATGGATATCATCCGTCATGTGCTAAACTAATTAAGCTAAGTGGGCTTTGCAGCCAGACAAGCTGTGTGCTGTGTATTCCGGGGCCCCTGTGGGATCCTCCGGCTGCACTGTCATAGGTCAGGTCAAATTTAGAGCGGAGGAAGACCATTTTAGGAGCTGGGTGCTGGGCATGGAGGGTGCGTAGGTTCTGTGTGTCTCCGGATTACATGCAGAAAGGGGGGGGGGGGGGGCGACAACAATGGGACACGATGACTTAGTAGTATCCGGGATCACAGGGGTCTCCTATAAATGAATGCAGACTTTATTTAATAAAGGAAAAAATAACTGTCCGTAGTGCAGGAACTCAGAGCAACCAGCTATAGTCAAGGTTTTCTTAAAGATGACCCTGTATTACCTTTGCAAATCTGCATGGATACATCCTGGACAGTTCACAATATACAAAGACAGCATCGCTTTTTATTCGATTGTAAGCTCTAATGAGCAAGGCCTTCTGATCCTACTGTATTAAACTGTACTGTCTTCCCTCATGTTGTAAAGCTCTGCGTATACTGTCTGCCCTATATAAAGCCTGTATATTAATAATAATTAAATGTCCGCATTAAGCTCCAGTTCAGTGACTTTGCCTAGGCTGAGATGATGTCATCAGTCTGCTGCAGGAAAAGGGAAGCATTTCCTCAATCTCCCCTCTTCCCCACGATCAGGCTGTAACATTGTAACTTTGTAGCAAGTCATAAGGTGAGAGGCTGCAGCAGAGGGCTGATCTGTGGCGGCCATTTGTGGACATAGCCAAGAACTGCAGGAGAACCGGGATTTACAGGACTGTGTCATTTCTGAACTGGCACCTCAGTCCAGGAGGTAAATGGTAACCCCAGATAATGCCTGAACAAAGATGAAAGAGTCGGACATACAGGGTGCACTAGAGTCATAGGGGTCACTGAATGACAGAGGATGCTCGGGGTGTTTAGAAGTCATGAGGTGGCACAGGATGCTCAGAGTGCTCGGGAGTTATGGTGCGACAGAGGGTGGTCAGGGGGCTCTAGCGTCCCACGGGTCACAGAGTGACGCAGGATGCTGTGTGGTCACACAGAATATTCAGGGCGCTCTGAGGTCACAGGAGTCACGGGGTGACACAGGATGCACAGGGTGCTCTGGAGTCTCTGAGGTCATGGGGTGACATAGGATGGTCGGGGTGCTTTGGAGTCACTGGGCTCATGGGGTGACATAGGATGCTAAAGGTGCTTTGGAGTCATTGAAATCACAAGGTGACACCAGATGTCCACAGTGTTTTGGAGTCACTAAGGTCATGGGGTAACACAGGATGCTCAGGGTGCTCTGGGATCATAGGGTGACACAGGATGCTTAGGGTGCCCTAGAGTCACTGGGATTACAGGGTGAAGCAGGATGCTCGAGGTGCTCTTGAATCACTGAGGTCATGGGGTGACACAGGATCTTTATGGTGCTTTGGGATCAAGGGGTGACACAGGATGCTTAGGGTGCCCTAGAGTCACTGGGATTACAGGGTGAAGCAGGATGCTCAGGGTGCTCTGGAGTCATTGAGGTCATGGGGTGACACAGGATGCTAAGGGTTCTCTGGAGTCACTGGGGTCATGGGGTGACACAGGATGCTAAGGGTTCTCTGGAGTCACTGGGGTCATGGGGTGACACAGGATGCTATGGGTTCTCTGGAGTCACTGGGGTCATGGGGTGACACAGGATGCTAAGGGTTCTCTGGAGTCACTGGGGTCATGGGGTGACACAGGATGCTAAGGGTTCTCTGGAGTCACTGGGGTCATGGGGTGACACAGGATGCTATGGGTTCTCTGGAGTCACTGGGGTCATGGGGTGACACAGGATGCTATGGGTTCTCTGGAGTCACTGGGGTCATGGGGTGACACAGGATGCTAAGGGTTCTCTGGAGTCACTGGGGTCATGGGGTGACACAGGATGCTAAGGGTTCTCTGGAGTCACTGGGGTCATGGGGTGACACAGGATGCTATGGGTTCTCTGGAGTCACTGGGGTCATGGGGTGACACAGGATGCTAAGGGTTCTCTGGAGTCACTGGGGTCATGGGGTGACACAGAATGCTCAGGGTGCTCTGGAGTCACTGGGGTCATGGGGTGACACAGGATGCTCAGGGTGCTCTGGATTCACTGGGGTCATGGTGTGACACAGGATGCTCAGGGTGCTCTGGAGTCACTGGGGTCATGGGGTGACACAGGATGCTAAGGGTTCTCTGGAGTCACTGGGGTCATGGGGTGACACAGGATGCTCAGGGTGCTCTGGAGTCACTGTGGTCATGGGGTGACACAGGATGCTCAGGGTGCTCTGGAGGCACTGGTGTCATGGGGTGACACAGGATGCTCAGGGTGCTCTGGAGTCACTGGGGTCATGGGGTGACACACAATGCACAGGGTGCTCTGGAGTCACTGGGGTCATGGGGTGACACACGATGCTCAGGGTCCTCTGGAGTCACTGGGGTCATGGGGTGACACAGGATGCTCAGGGTGCTCTGGATTCACTGGGGTCATGGGGTGACACAGGATGCTCAGGGTGCTCTGGAGGCACTGGGGTCATGGGGTGACACACAATGCTCGGGGTGTTCTGGAGTCACTGGGGTCATGGGGTGACACAGGATGCTCAGGGTGTTCTGGAGTCACTGTGGTCATGGGGTGACACACAATGCTCGGGGTGTTCTGGAGTCACTGGGGTCATGGGGTGACACAGGATGCTCAGGGTGTTCTGGAGTCACTGTGGTCATGGGGTGACACAGGATGCTCAGGGTGCTCTGGATTCACTGGGGTCATGGTGTGACACAGGATGCTCAGGGTGCTCTGGATTCACTGGGGTCATGGGGTGACACAGGATGCTCGGGGTGCTCTGGAGTCACTGGGGTCATGGGGTGACACAGGATGCTCAGGGTGCTCTGGATTCACTGGGGTCATGGGGTGACACAGGATGCTCAGGGTGCTCTGGAGGCACTGGGGTCATGGGGTGACACAGGATGCTCAGGGTGCTCTGGATTCACTGGGGTCATGGGGTGACACAGGATGCTATGGGTTCTCTGGAGTCACTGGGGTCATGGGGTGACACAGGATGCTCAGGGTGCTCTGGAGTCACTGGGGTCATGGGGTGACACAGGATGCTCAGGGTGCTCTGGATTCACTGGGGTCATGGGGTGACACAAGATGCTCAGGGTGCTCTGGATTCACTGGGGTCATGGGGTGACACAGGATGCTCAGGGTGCTTCTGGGGTCACAAGGTGATACAGGATCACACAGAAGATACTGCAGCAGCCATACCGGTGTGTTGCTCAAACTCCAAGCTGAGCGTCACTTTGCTGTTTAAAGCCGCCAAAGGATAAACAGCAATGATATGTAAAATAGAGGCTTCCCAGCACAAATATACAATAATCTATATCATCAATGTCTTATTTGGAAATGAACAAATTTGCTCTCATTTGGGCCAGAGAAGGTCAGGGCCCCCGGAAAAGAGACATTTTTGACTCCGGTAGCCAGTACCATGCCAGGTTATTCCTTCCTTCCCAGTCAAAGTCCACACACATTCCGCTACTGCTATTTTTGTAGGTAGTCCCCTATCTCACGGGTCATTTGGCTGTCCTCTCTCCACCCACGGCCAGCTTATCAGAACAAACAGACCATTACTAGAGTCAGCACGGAACACTTTGGCCTACACTCCCCAATGATAAAGACACAGTTATTTTCCTCTGTCATCACCACGGTTTTCATTATTTTAATTAGACCTTGTAGTATAATGTAAGGTCCACTTACACCGTCCACCCCCCTCCCTTGCCTTCACAAATAACAGGCTATTAGTAGGTGTAAAATGTACCTGTAAAGAAAAAAGTCAGGGTTCATACATACTTAACCCCTGTTTTCTATTCGGGGCACCTGGGTGATGATGATGTGATGACTTCTCCTGGGTAGGTCCTGGGGAAAACAGAGCAACCAAAATGTCTCCAGAAGACGCAAAATTTCACCTACTGTGGGTTTTTCAGTAATCTTCACAGAAGAATGTTGATGTCACCCCCAAGAAATACGGCAGGTGGTGGTAAGGTAAGTATAAATCAAACATTTTTTTTTGCACAGTTTTTTGTACAGTTTGTACCAGACCTGGGGTGGGCAGATTGAACTCATAGCTCCCAGCTGTCTGTTTGTTAGAGGGACATCACACTTTTAGAACCAAGCCCCACTGTCCTTTTTGAACAAGGTCCCCCATCCTTCTTTCAGAGCTAAGTTTCTCTACCCCTTTTTCGGAAACCAAGTCCATCTATCTTTCCTTGTTAACCAAAGCCCTCTGTCTCTGTTTTGAAATCACGTTCCTATGTCTGTCTTTTGGAACCAAGTCTCGCTATCTTTTCGTTTGAACCAAATCCCTCTGTACATCTTTAAACCAAGTCTCTCTCTCTATCTGTTGGAACCAAGTCCCACTGTCTTTCTTCTGGAATCAAGCCCTACTGTCCCCTTAATCGTCTGTTGAAGCCAAGTTCCACCATCCCTCTTTTGGAATCAAGGCCTTCTTTCCATCTTTTATACTAACTCTCTCCCCTTATCTTTTGCAACAAAGTCCCACTGTCTTTCTTTTGGAACCAAGCCTCATTGTCTTTCTTTTCAAACTAAGTCCCCCTATCCTTCCATTGAAGCTAGGTTCCTCCATCCTTCTTTCGGAAACCAAGCCCCTCTATCCTTTTTTTGGAACCAAGTCCCTCTGTTCATTTTTCAACCAAATCCCTTTGTCCATCTTTTCCACCGAGTCTCCTGCTCTATCTTTCGAAACCAAGTCCCACTGTCTTTCTTTTGGAATCAAGCCCCACTGTCCTTCTTTTTGAACTAAGTCCCTCTATCCTTCTGTTGAGGCTAGGTTCCTCCATCCTTCTTTCGGAACCAAGCCCCTCTATCTTTTTTTTGGAACCAAGTGCCTCTGTCCATTTTTTCAACCAAGTCCCTCTGCCCATCTTTTTAACCAAGTCTCCTGCTCTGTCTTTTGGAGCCAAGTTTCCTGCTCTATCTTTTGAAACCAAGTCCCAATGTCTTTATTTTGGAATTAAGCCTCACTGTCCCCACTTTCCTAGGTTCATCCACCCCCTTTTGGAACCAAGTCCCTCTGTCCTTCTTTTAAACCAACTCTCTCTCCTTATTTTTTAGAACAAAGTCCCGTTGTCCTTCTTTTTGAACTAAGTTCCCTGATACTGTACTTCTGTTGGAGCCAAGTTCCTCCATCCTTCTTTCAGAACCAAGTCCCACTGTCCAACTTTTAAACCAAGTCTCCTGCTCTATCTTTTGGAATCAAGTACCACTGTCTCCATTTTTGCATCAAGTCCCACTCTCCTTTTAGAACTAAGTCCCCCTGTTTTTCTGTTGGAGGTAAGTTCCTCCATCCCTCTTTCCTTCTTTTAGAGCCAAGCCCCACTGTCCTTTTTGAACAAAGTCCCCTTATCCTTCTGTTGGAGCGAAGTTATCTGTAGGTACCATCTGCTGGGGGAACGAGGGATAAGTAGTCCTATTTCCTGATATCCTATTCAAAGTTGAGCAATAAACCCTTGCAGTGCAGGTAGAGCACCACTTTAAAGGTCGTTTTTTTGTTTCTTTTTCGTTTCCTGGAGTTCAGCTTTAAACTTCAGCTTTAAAGCTGGCTCTACACTAATAGAATTTCGTTTTTGAATTTTCTTATTTTCAGAACGTTTATTTCATTTTCTAATGGTTAGTGGAGTCAAACTGATTTTCAGTTTCAACCGTGGTGACAAGAAAATTTGAAGTAACCGGATGGAAAGTCTTTCTCGAACGAACTAATTTCTGAGAGTGAATCTGGTGTTTACTCGGGAAATTCCATTCATTTCAAAATCGAATGCTAAAAACAAAAAAAAAATTGTTCAGTCATTGAATGGACGAAGAATTTTCTTACGTTCAGTCAAAAATCTAGCGAATAGTCAGCTTAGGCCATTGGTTACACACCTGCTGTCGTATTATTATGTAGTTATGTTATATTACACAGTACTTCACAGACAACCATTGACACCAACACATCCCCTTCATTGTCATATATAATACATACAGTGAGTACACCCCTCACATTTTTGTAAATATTTCATTATATCTTTTCATGTGACAACACTGAAGAAATGACACTTTGCTACAATGTAAAGTAGTGAGTGTACAGCTTGTATAACAGTGTAAATTTGCTTTCCTCTCAAAATAACTCAACACACACCCCTCATTGAAAATGTCCAAATTGGACCCAAAGTGTCAATATTTTGTGTGGCCACCATTATTTTCCAGCACTGCCTTAACCCTCTTGGGCATGGAGTTCACCAGATCTTCACAGGTTGTCACTGGAGTCCTCTTCCCCTCCTCCATGACAACATCACAGAGCTGGTGGATATTAGAGACCTTGCGCTCCTCCACCTTCTGTTTGAGGATCCCCCACAGATGCTCAATAGGGTTTAGGTCTGGAGACATGCTTGGCCAGTCCATTACCTTTACCCTCTGCTTCTTTAGCAAGGCAGTGGTCATCTTGGAGGCGTGTTTGGGGTTGTTATCATGTTGGAATACTGCCCTGCGGTCCAGTCTCTGAAGGGAGGGGATCATGCTCTGCTTCAGTATGTCACAGTACATGTTGGCATTCATGGTTCCCTCAAAGAACTGTAGCTCCCCAGTGCCGGCAGCACTCATAAAGCCCCAGACCATGACACTCCCACCACCATGCTTGTCTGTAGGCAAGACACACTTGTCTTTGTACTCCTCACCTGGTTGCCGCCACACACGCGCCTGACGCCATCTGAACCAAATAAGCTTACCTTGGTCTCATCAGACCACAGGACATGGTTCCAGTAATCCATGTCCTTAGTCTGCTTGTCTTTAGCAAACTTTTTGCAGGCTTTCTTGTGCATCGTCTTTAGAAGAGGCTTTCTTTCTGGGACAACAGACCAATTTTATGCAGTGTGCGGTGTATGGTCTGAGCACTGACAGGCTGACCCCCCACCCCTTCAACCTCTGCAGCAATGCTGGCAGCACTCATATGTCTATTTCCCAAAGACAACCTCTGGATATGACGCTGAACACGTGCACTCAACTTCTTTTGTGGACCAATGCGAGGCCTGTTCTGAGTGGAACCTGTCCTGGTAAACCGCTGTATGGTCTTGGCCATCTTCATGTAGAGCAACATTTAGGGGTGTACTCACTTTTGTTGCCAGCGATTTAGACAATAATGGCTGTGTGTTGAGTTATTTTGAGGGGACAGCAAATTTACACTGTTATACAAGCTGTACACTCACTACTTTACATTGTAGCAAAGTGTCATTTCTTCAGTGTTGTCACATGAAAAGATAGAATAAAGTATTTATGTGAGGGATGTACTCACTTTTGTGAGATACTGTATATATTATTTTTGTAGCTCTGACATCTGTACAGGAGGAGAACACTGTGAGGCTCCGGATTTGGCGGGGTGGAATTCCCGTTCGATATTAGCGAGGTCAACTTTGTGCTAAATATTTTCAGTTCCCAGTGCCAGGTGAACTTTGGGTCCTGCCTCTTATCTCGGCGTGTCCGGGTCTCCCTCTGCTGATTACCCATCGCTGAGCGCTCACTTCTCAGAAGGACTTGGCGGAATGATTTTTTTTTTTTTTGGGTGTGGAAAAGTCGTGGTTTTTTTTTGTTTTTTTCCAGCGCGATAAAACGTTCTCGCCTTTCTGATCGATGGCTGCGGTGAAAGTTTACATGTAGGGGCAAAGCGGAGTTATTTAACCACTTGCTGACCGAATAACTTAGTATAAAATAAGCGGCAAAGTGGCACTTCTGCGCAGGATCTCGCACCTAGTATGGGATCCTGCACTTCGGGGTCTGGGGCGCGCATGTGATAAACATCTAGAGCTGATTGGTGGGTGCTGCGGACTCGATGTCTGCCGGCACCCGCCAATCCTTCGGTGCTGAGGGAGAACGACGGTCTGCCTATGTAAACAAGGCAGATCGCTGTTCTATCAGTAGGGTTTAAGGCAGGGGTCTCAAACTGGCGGCCCTCCGGCTGTTGCGAAACTACAAGTCCCATGAGGCATTGCAAGGCTGACAGTTACAAGCATGACTCCTCCCACAGGCAGAGGCATGATGGGACTTGTGGTTTCGCAACAGCTGGAGGGCCACCAGCTTGAGACCCCTGGTTTAAGGGTATGCCTCAGTTTAGATAGTAGGGGCGGGTTCCATCATCCACAATGGTCAGTATTGAAATGGGGAAAAAAAGGGGGGTTGCCCCAAGCATGCCCCTGGCAGGAATAGAGAAAGCTGGAATATCTCGGTACTCAAGGATTGGACAAGAATATAATAAAAAATAACAATTTATTTATCAAAAAACATGAATAAAAGGGGGAAGGGAAGGGACAAAGACCATCTGTACAAAAAAGTATATGCAACCACTGTGTACAGCTGTGCATGATTCTTAAAGAAATTCAAAGGGATGTAGTAAATCTTGACATGGTCCTCTACATGTTTCGCAGCATAAGCCACTTCCTCAGGAGGAGTCAATTACTGTCATCTACAGAATACACATGATCTCATAGTCAAACAGCCTTAACATAGAGTGTACAAGATAACAAAGAATGAAGAGAAGGAAGAAAACAAAAAAAGTTTGGTAGATAGCTTATAGTTAGCATATAGTTTGGGGATCCTTAAATCCATACGCTGCTTACCCGGAGAGACCAGTGGATAATAGGATAGCACAACAGAGGCACCTGAAGGTAGTCCCCCCCCCCCTACGGCGGACACGGTAGACACTTAGGGACGTTGGGTTCTGTAAT
This sequence comes from Lithobates clamitans, assembly GCA_037952925.1. Lineage (NCBI taxonomy): Eukaryota > Metazoa > Chordata > Amphibia > Anura > Ranidae > Lithobates > Lithobates clamitans. The sequence goes on from JBBGZY010002601.1 coordinate 777,051, forward strand.
CCCACAATTTATACATAATAAGATACTGTAAGTAGTCTAAAACCAGAATATAATAACAGAAAAAAGTAAGAATTGTCCAGTCACAGGCTGGGGCGGGTCCAGGTGACCTGAGCTCAGAGAACATGGGTTGAATGGCCATCAGACTCATGTGCTGTCAAGAAGCATGCTGATAGAAGGAGAGAGCAAAGCAGAGTAAAAGAGAGATGAGTTCATGACTGTGCTGCTTGTCCTTTCACTGTTTAGTCACAGGCCGGCGGCGGGTCCAGGACGACCTGATCTCAGAGGTAGTGGGTTGAGTGATGTTGGGCATCAGACTCAGAACATCAGTTCATGTGCTGGCAAGAAGCATGCTGATTGGAGGAGAGAGCAGACTGACTGAGATGAGCTCATCACTGTGCTGCTTCTCCTTTCAGTGCCCAGTCACAGGCTGCAGGCAGGTCCAGGATGACCTAGCCTCAGAGGTACTTGGTTGCAGGGGAGGCCCATCCATTAGGGGGCACATGGGCACCGCCCCCCCCTGTCCATGCATCTGGCCCCCATGCAGGATGGCGGATGCATGGATTCCAATGGGGGGGGTTTGAAGGTTTGAAGCAGGTGATTAGAGCCAGAGGCTCTAATTGGCTTGGGTGGGCTCTGGGCACAGATCACTGTGAACCGAGCCCACCCAGTTGTGTGATAATAGCAAATAAATATTCGCTATTTTCACACTAATTCTCCTCCTGGCCAATCAGGAAGAGGGTCTGAGATCCATTTCCCGATTGGCTGAAAGCTTTCTGATTGGCCACCGAGGAGGAGGGAAGAGGAGGGGGGAGACGGAAGCCGCCCTGATGCCTGCGGAGGAGAGCAGAGGAAGGGGAAGCCGCCTGTAATGCCCTGCCACCTGTTGCCAGGGTAAAGTACTGCCCGCCATAGATGGGATAAGTGCTCTGGATGACCTGACCGACCGACCGGACCGGTGCAGGTTACCCCACTGTTTGCCGCCCCCCAGCAAAAAATTTGCCATTAGCTGCCAACCTTTGGTTGAATCATGCTGGCCATCAGACTCGACTCAGGACATCAGTTCATGTGCTGGCAAGAAGCATGCTGATAGGAGGAGAGAGCGGAGTGAATGGGAATTGAGCTCATCACTGTGCTGCTTCTCCTTTCTCTGCCCAGTCACAGGCTGGGGACGGGTCCAGGCAACCTGGGTGCAGAGGAAGCTGGTTGAATGATGCTGGCCAACAGACTGAGGACATCCAGTGACAGAAAAAAAGTATTGTGGGGGTACTTTCTCGATTGAAGCTGAATGTTGCAGCAAAAGCAGTTTTTTTTTTTTATTATTGTATCAAAATATTGTTATCTTGTTACTTTTAGGTGGAGTTCTGCTTTTAACTTTTAATAACAATGTGACAGATTAGACGGAGGTAACCTTTGCTATTGACTTTATTGATGCAGAAGCGGTGGTGGTGGGGGAGGGGCTGCACAAGCCTTTCTCCAGCTAATGTGAACTTATCCTTTAACTAACCTCTCCAGTCCCACGCCTAATACGTTATTAGTGAGTGGTGGTTGTAACCGTCATTTTATGGAGCTCCTTTAAACTTTTTTCGTGGTAACACTCAGGTATTTTTAGGGCCGTCCCTGAAGAGGTTTGCAGTCAAGTGACTAATTGTAGAAATATCTGTTGGAGGAAAAATCTCTACAGGCTTTGTGTTTGCAGAGAAAATCCTCTTAGAGCCCATTAGGTGATTGTTCACACAGCACAGTGCTCAAGAACATCTAAACCCTCACTGCGTGACATTTAGCTTGCTAAAGCTCTGTGTATAATAAACAGTTGACATTTCTAAAAATACTGTTTTCACCCTTCTTATACCCCTTTTCTCATCTTAGTGTTGCTGATCTCCTGCGGCTTCTTTCAGCCACTTCCTGTCTACATGCATTCTATCCAGGAAAACACCATTACTGTGGACCGGATTCCGGAGAGTGACAACGGTGGACAATGCCTGAGCAGTGTGTGTCAGGACTACTTCATGATTGCTGTTGGTTTGTTGGGTTATTACATTGGAAAGCCATGCAAACATTCTTGCCATTTTTAGGTTCTTCAACCATGGGAGGACTGGGCTGGAGACAGGAGGACCTTTGTGCAGACTGCTTGTATCGTACTAGAGACTGCTTCAACCATACCAGAGACTGCTTCCATCATCCCAGAGACTGCTTCCACCATACCAGAGACTGCTTCCACCATACCAGAGACTGCTTCCACCATGCCAGAGACTGCTTCCACTATGCCAGAGACTGCTTCCACTATGCCAGAGACTGCTTCCACTATACCAGAGACTGCTTCCATTATACCAGAGACTGCTTCCACCATACCAGAGACTGCTTCCACTATACCAGAGACTGCTTCCACCATACCAGAGACTGCTTCCACTATACCAGAGACTGCTTCCACCATACCAGAGATTGCTTCCACCATTCCAGAGACTGCTTCCATCATCCCAGAGACTGCTTCCACCATACCAGAGACTGCTTCCACCATACCAGAGAATGCTTCCACCATACCAGAGACCACTTCCACTATACCAGAGACTGCTTCCACCATACCAGAGACTGCTTCCACCATACCAGAGACTGCTTCCATCATACCGGAGACTGCTTCCACCATACCGGAGACTGCTTCCACCATACCAGAGACTGCTTCCACCATACCAGAGACTGCTTCCACTATGCCAGAGACTGCTTCCACTATGCCAGAGACTGCTTCCACTATGCCAGAGACTGCTTCCACTATGCCAGAGACTGCTTCCACTATACCAGAGACTGCTTCCACCATACCAGAGACTGCTTCCACTATACCAGAGACTGCTTCCACCATACCAGAGATTGCTTCCACCATTCCAGAGACTGCTTCCATCATCCCAGAGACTGCTTCCACCATACCAGAGACTGCTTCCACCATACCAGAGAATGCTTCCACCATACCAGAGACCACTTCCACCATACCAGAGACTGCTTCCACCATACCAGAGACTGCTTCCACCATGCCAGAGACTGCTTCCACTATGCCAGAGACTGCTTCCACTATGCCAGAGACTGCTTCCACTATACCAGAGACTGCTTCCACTATACCAGAGACTGCTTCCACCATACCAGAGACTGCTTCCACTATACCAGAGACTGCTTCCACCATACCAGAGATTGCTTCCACCATTCCAGAGACTGCTTCCATCATCCCAGAGACTGCTTCCACCATACCAGAGACTGCTTCCACCATACCAGAGACTGCTTCCACCATACCAGAGAATGCTTCCACCATACCAGAGAATGCTTTCATCATACCAGAGACTGCTTCCACCATTCCAAAGACTGCTTCCACCATACCAGAGACTGCTTCCACCATACCGGAGACTGCTTCCACCATACCAGAGACTGCTTCCACCATACCAGAGACTGCTTCCACCATACCAGAGACTGCTTCCACTATGCCAGAGACTGCTTCCATTATACCAGAGACTGCTTCCACCATACCAGAGAATGCTTCCGTCATACCAGAGACCACTTCCACTATACCAGAGACTGCTTCCACCATACCAGAGATTGCTTCCACCATTCCAGAGACTGCTTCCATCATCCCAGAGACTGCTTCCACCATACCAGAGAATGCTTCCGTCATACCAGAGACTGCTTCCATCTTACCGGAGACTGCTTCCACCATACCAGAGACTTCTTCCGTCATACCAGAGACTGCTTCCACCATACCAGAGACTGCTTCCAACATACCAGAGACTGCTTCCATTATACCAGAGACTGCTTCCACTATACCAGAGACTGCTTCCACTATACCAGAGACTGCTTCCACTATACCAGAGACTGCTTCCATCATATCAGAGACTGCTACCATCATACCAGAGACTGCTTCCACCATACCAGAGACTTCTTCCGTCATACCAGAGATTGCTTCCATCAGACCGGAGACTGCTTCCACCATACCAGAGATTGCTTCCATCATACCAGAGACTGCTTTCACCATACCAGAGACTGCTTCCATCATACCAGAGACTGCTTCCAACATACCAGAGACTGCTTCCAACATACCAGAGACTGCTTCCAACATACCAGAGACTGCTTCCAACATACCAGAGACTGCTTCCATTATACCAGAGACTGCTTCCACCATACCAGAGAATGCTTCCGTCATACCAGAGACCACTTCCACTATACCAGAGATTGCTTCCACTATACCAGAGACTGCTTCCACTATACCAGAGACTGCTTCCACTATACCAGAGACTGCTTCCACTATACCAGAGACTGCTTCCATCATACCAGAGACTGCTTCCATCATACCAGAGACTGCTTCCATCATACTAGAGACTGCTTCCATCATACCAGAGACTGCTTCCAACATACCAGAGACTGCTTCCAACATACCAGAGACTGCTTCCACCATACCAGAGACTGCTTCCAACATACCAGAGACTGCTTCCAACATACCAGAGACTGCTTCCACCATACCAGAGACTGCTTCCAACATACCAGAGACTGCTTCCACCATACCAGAGACTGCTTCCACCATACCAGAGACTGCTTCCAACATACCAGAGACTGCTTCCATCATCCCAGAGACTGCTTCCATCATCCCAGAGACTGCTTCCATCATCCCAGAGACTGCTTCCATCATCCCAGAGACTGCTTTCATCATACCAGAAAATGCTTCCATCATACCAGAAAATGCTTCCATCATCCCAGAGACTGCTTTCATCATACCAGAGAATGCTTCTAACATACCAGAGACTGCTTCCATTATACCAGAGACTGCTTCTATTATACCAGAGACTGCTTCCATCATACCAGAGACTGCTTCCACTATACCAGAGACTGCTTCCACTATACCAGAGACTGCTTCCACTATACCAGAGACTGCTTCCACTATACCAGAGACTGCTTCCACTATACCAGAGACTGCTTCCACTATACCAGAGACTGCTTCCACTATACCAGAGACTGCTTCCACTATACCAGAGACTGCTTCCATCATACCAGAGACTGCTTCCATCATACCAGAGACTGCTTCCATCATACCAGAGACTTTTTCCACCATCCCAGAGACTGCTTCCACCATACCAGAGAATGCTTCCGTCATACCAGAGACTGCTTCCGTCATACCAGAGACTGCTTCCATTATACCAGAGACGGCTTCCACCATTCCAGAGACTGCTTCCATCTTACCAGAGACTGCTTCCATTATACCAAGGACTGCTCCAACATACCAGAGACTGCTTCCATTATAAGTGAAAAAATAAAATAAATAGCAAGGTGCGCCGGACTAAGTAGGTTTCTCCGACGGAACTCCGACGGAATTCCATGCAAGTAGTCTTGCCTACACACGGTCAAACCAAAGTCCAACCAAAGTCCGACCGTCCAGAACGCGGTGACGTACAACATTTACGATGGGACTAGAAAAAAGAGGTTCAATAGCCAGTAGCCAATAGCTTCCGTCTCATACTTGCTTCAGAGCATGCGTCGTTTTTGGTCCGTCGGAACAGCATACAGACGATTGGTTTTCCCAACAGGAATTGGTTCCGTCGGAAATATTTAGAACATGTTCCATTTCTAAGTCCGTCAGAATTTTCAGAAAAAAAGTCTGATGAGGCCTACACACAATCGGAATAGACAATGAAAAGCTTCCGTCGGACTTTTTCTGTCGGACATTCCACTCGTGTGTACGCGGCTTTAGACAACAGCCAAATGGCTACTCACATGGGGTTGTAGATCAATAGGCATTAAAAGAAAGGAAGTCTGTGGTCACGGTGGGAGCCCCATGATGTATCATAGGGGGTTGGCCGTAGTTCCGGCAGGTAGGATGGATCAGCTCGCCAGGACTCTGCTTTGCAGTGTGGGAACCAGCGTGGAACGCACCCAGAGCTGATCCGGTTGTGACATCAAGACATGTCATGTGATGCATTTCAAAGCTTCCGCCTTTTCCTCTGACCTCCTGAGGACCTTCTCAGACCTCTAGATCTGAGGAGGTCCTCAGGAGGTCTGAACAAAAAGTGGAAGCTTTGAAATGCATCACCTGGCATGTCTTGACGTCACGTCTGGTTCAGCTCCAAGTTCGTTCCACGCTGGTTCCTGCACCGCGAGGCAGGGTCCTGGCCAGCTGATCCATCCTACCTGCCAGAACTTGCAAATATATTAATTCTTACATTTTTTTTAACTGGCCCTGGTTTGTCATATGTATCAATTCTTGTTCCATTCTTTTTCATTTTGTTTTTTTACTGCTTCCATTATACCAGAAATTGCTTACATCATTCCAGAGACTACTTCTGTCTACCAGAAAATGCTTACATTATATCAAAGACTACTATATCATACTAGAGACAGTTTCAGTCAATACAAATGCTCCATGTATGGCTGATGGCCATTAGTGGCGATGCCCCTTTATTCAGACCTTCATCAGAGCGGGATCCTAAGTGAGTAGCACATTCTGGGTGCTATCCAGCTCTCTGCTCCTTGTTCAGGCCTGCGATCACAGCTCCTGGCGAGGGAAGTTGACTTCCTTTGCAGCTCTGAGATGTTATATGACTGAATGCCAAGAGCTAAAAAAAGGAACCAATCCTGGAAAAAAACAAACTGTGAAATGTGTTGTACCCGATGGGTAAAGCTAAATGATAAGGATGGCACAGGAATTTATTTTTCGAATTTCATTTAGGTGAGTCCTTTCACGCCCTTGCAGATATTGAGTTAAGGTATACAAAGTCATCTCAATAAAGACGTAATTTGACCAGTTTGGTGTGGAGGAATTCAAGAGGGCTACACAAATCCATGACCCTCAACCATACTGAACACCTTTGGGATGAACTGGGATACCAATGATGAACCAGATCTTCTCATCTAACATCAGTACCTGACATCACATACAGTATGTTCTTATGGCTGAAGAGGCACACATTTCTACAGACACTCTCAAAGATCTTTTGGAAAGCCTTCCAAGAAGAGTGGAGGATTATAGCCACCAAGGAGGGCCAACTCCATATTAATGCCCATGGTTTTGGATTGAAATGTCCACCAAGCTCATACAGTATAGGAACAATGGTTCTTTTTTTCCACACTTTGTTACCGTTACTTTATACTTTTTTTTTTCAATTTTAAAATAATAGGGCTAATAGGGAGCATTGTCATAGACTTCTATGAAGGCTTTGGAGATGCTTTGAAGCACCAAGAAAGCGACATGGGGTATCATTTTTGAAGCGAAGCAAAGCAAAAGCAATGTATGAACAGGACTGTAAGCTAACTATTTTATTTAGTGACAGGGGCTTTGATTGGCATTCAGTGTGCTTTAAAAATGTTTAGGGTTTTTTCCAGGCGTTTTTATGAGTGAAGTGTTGTACAGGAGATTCTTTGGGCCAGGGCCAACATTGCTCTGGAATTTCAGGAAAATTAAAACTCTCAACTTGCTCATCCCTTTTAGTGGATGCTGAATAACTAGATGGATTTACTGTCACCAGATGCAGGGCTGTCTTAATGAGTGGGCACACCTGGGCACTGCCTAGGGTCCCCAGCTGCATGGAGGGCCCCTGCACTTTCCCCAAAGCAGCTGGTCCTTGGGCCCACACTGCCCCAAAATTGTGGGCCCTATGATGGCACAGAGAGTGATGGATACACAGGGGAGGCAGGCTGGCAGCAGTGCACTGTGCTGTGCAGAATGATACCTATTATTTCACAGCCAGCAGGGAGGGGCGGGGCCAGAGCACCAGTGATGCTCTGACCACGCCCCATGCAGCTTGAATGCTTGGTACTCGAAGGCTGCGGGGTAGGAGCTGAGTCGGCAGCACTGAGAGCCCACCTGCGGAAGTGGCATTGTGGATGGTGTCATGGTGAGCCCAGCTGTCCAGCACTGTTTGCACCGAAGGGCTTGGAATGCCCGGAGGCATGCTCCCTTCTCCGCCCCTCCTTCTGCCTGCTTGATTGGTATAGGTGAGTCCAGTGCTGGAGGTGGGCACATAGCCAAAAGTTTACATGCACTGTATCTCCACTGGAAAAGGGGGTACTACATGGATGGAATAATGATGCTGGGGGATATATTATGTATGTAGTATTTTCCCACTGTTTCTTTGCTGTACAGAATGATTGTTCATGTGGTTAATGCGGAGCTGCACCCAAAACCTGCGCTGTCTCCATCGTAGAGGCCCCAGAGCATTACTTTACCCAGGGGCCCATGATGCTAGTAAGACGGCCCTGACCAGATGGTGATGGTGTCATGTGTTACTTGTGAATCTAAAGCTGAGAATCATTGAAGGCGTCCATGGGGAAGGACTTGACATGTGTGCAGTACATGTCCATACAATGAGTCTTCCTGTGTGGGTGGATGTCTGCCGGGTACACTGGACGTTCCTTGATGTCTACCGCTGATTGGAACAGGAGTCAAGTTTGATGTGTACTAACACCCCCACCCCCCAGCCTCCACTTTCCATTCCCTTCCCCCATCTTGTTCCCTGCAGACAGTATAAGGACATGTGTAGGTGTTATGTGATTTGTTCTCTCTATAAGGGTAAAATTGTTACATTACATTATGTTACATTACATTACATTGTTGTTATCTCCTACAAAACACACAAACACTTTTTTATTCTTTATTATTACTGTAGAGAACTCAATTCTTTTCAATAAAATACATTTTAAAGATTTTGTTTAAAGATAAAAAAAAAATGAAAGCCTTTTGGCTAAACATATGTAAATAAATAGTAACCAAGTCTCTGAAAAATGTTACACTATGAGAAAATGGCTTTGTACAGGTCTGGTCATGTGATCAATGCCAATGATTTGGTCATGTGGTCTCTGCAGGAGAGGCTTCAGGTGACTGACATTCAGCAGAGCTATCCATTCATGAACCAGGGAGCTACCCCATGGCAGAGATTGTGGGGCCAATGCCTTATAGTGCGGATGAAACAAACAATAAGGGGATCATTATATATACTTCTATATTTACAAGGGTGTACCAGAGCCCCCCTCCCCCCATACATCCAGGAGTGCCCAGCATAGTACCCCCTTACATCCAGTAATGCCTAGCAGAGCCCACCTTATATCCAGGAGTGTGTACCAGAGCTCCCCCCTCACATCAAGGAGTGCCTAGCAGAGTACCCCCCCTTATGCCCAGGTTTACCTGGCATAGCCCCCCTGACATCCAGGAGTGCCCAACAAGGTCCCCCTTACCAGGAATTCCTAGCAGAGCCACACATTACATCCAGGATACACTCTTAGATCCAGCAGTGCCCCCCTTATATCCAGGCGTGTGTAACAAAGCCCCCCCCCGTACATCCAGGAGTGCCCAGCATAGTCCCCCCTTACATCCAGGAGTGCCTAGCAGAGCCCCCCTTATATCCAGGAGTGTGTATCAGAGCCCCCCCTCCCCCCATACATCCAGGAGTGCCCATCAGAGTCCCCTCTCACAACCAGGAGTGCCTAGCAGATTCCCCCCCTTGCACCCAGGTTTGTCTGGCATAGCCCTCCTTACATCCAGGAGTACCCAACAAGGTCCCTCCTTCCAGAAATTCCTAGCAGAGCCACACATTACATCCAGGAGTGCCGACCAGATACCCTCTTAGATCCAGCAGTGCCCCCCTTATATCCAGGAGTGTGTACCAGAGTGCCCCCCCCCCCCCCACCCTCCGTACATCCAGGAGTGCTCAGAAGAGTCCACCCTTACATCCAGGTGTGCCTAGCATAGTCCTCCTTACATCCAAGGGTGCCCAACAAAGTCCTTCCTTACTTCCAGGAGTTCCTAGCAGAGCCGCACCTTACATCTAGGAGAGCCTACTAAAGACCCTCCTTCATCCAGGAGTGCCCAGCGGATTCCCGAGGGATCTACTGTTGAGGGAGGGGTCTACTGATGCTGGCTCCTGGGAGACCTATTGGTTCTGGTGCTTACATTCAGGAGTGCCTAACAGAGTTCCCTCTTTTATCAAGGAGCGCCCATCAGATTTCCCCCCCCCCCTCTTGCCTTTCAAAAGACAGAGTAGGAGAGTGGAAGCCAGGAGATGGACCAGGTCTGGACAGAGGAAAACTTGGGTATTCTGCGCTAGGGCTGAACCAATCTTTTTTATTGGTTGCTAGGATGCTGGCTGTCCAAACAACTGATCATGCGTGGAAGGGGGAGATCTGCCCTCGGGACTGGTGGAGAGTCACAGATGGCTGGCTGGCAGTGGATGCTTCAGTCTCTGTATTAAACAGACAGGGTTGCTGTGGGCTGGGTAAAATCTTGTACAGGGCCAGGTGAGACCCATGGGCCATATTTTGGAAGCCCCTGACGTAGAGGAATATTTATTATGCAATGAATCTGAATTCACTGCAGGTGAATCTTTCAAGGTACATGTGTTTTAAATTACCATGATAGATTCACCACCAGTGAATGTTCGGTGAAAGTCACATCTTTCAAAAACAACAGGTCCGTAAGCAAAGCGTACAATTTTAGTGCATCCGGGAATGATGACTCCTAAGCTTTAGTCCCGGGAGCCCAACTTTAATTAATGAGCTATGAAGGAAGTCTGTGGACAGGCAAATATATCTTGAGCTGACCGCACTGCACTTCTAAAATTTTACAAGCAGCAGGTTGCCAAATCCAGTGCAGGTGAAGACGGTATTAGATTACTAATCGCCCCGCGTACACGGTACAGACAGTTCAGTCATTCACAGTGTTCTATCCCTGGCTGGCTATTTCTGTGTGGGAAGATAGATGGGTCTACATTGTCCTCCTGGAAAACGAATGAATTAGAAGGATGCAGCTACATGAACCTATCCTCCACCTGTTCTTGTGCACAAAAATGGCCCCATTTCTGAATGGTTTAGAAGAGTTTCATTGACCAGGAAGCTGCATCCTAGATAAATGTTCCCTGTTTTCCACCACATGTGCATATGGCAGCAGAACATTCCATACGATCGTGCAGATACAGGTCAGGGGCTTCAGTTTATGCTCACATCATACACCAGAATGGTGGAAAAATTAGATCTCAGTGATTTTGACCGTGGCATTATTGTTGGTGGCAGACGGGCTGGTATATGTAATTTCTGTTATCTCCTGGGACCTTCATGTCCGACAATCTATAGATTAGGCTTTACTCAGAATGGTGTGAAAGGCAAAAAACATCCAGTGAGCTACAGTTCTACAGGCTGTGACAGTTCTAGGCCCTGCCACTGTATAAAAAGAAGTAAAGGGCACACAGGGTTCTCGAAGGATGCAGACTGAGGGGCTCCAGAATGGCCATTTTGAGCGGAAAAAAAAATTGATTTCTCCAGGTTTTGTAAATCCCATATGGAGTCTAGAGGCTTCAAAGAGTCTTGGGAGGGACGAAGCCTCTAAACCCGGCTCCAACCAGGACACAGGAGGGAGGGAGGGCCTACTCACCCTGCACATGAGGTTACCTTTATCATGTACACAGTGCCAGGACAAGGTCATCCAGAGCTCAGGGCGAATATCCAAAACTGCGGTTTCCCCCCTCCCCAAGATGTTTGAGCATTATATGCCAGTTAAAATACCCCTCCCCTACCAAAAAAAAAATAGCACTAATCTCTAGGTTTTTTTTTTTTTTTTTCACATTAAGATTTTTATTGAAGAGAAAGGTAATAACATGCAAAATTTGCATTCGCAGATGCAACTGCTGACGGTGTGTTTGTCAATACAGCATAAGTGAAAAACAAAAACAAAAAAAAACAAAAACAAAAAGGAGAGAAGATATCAAACCTTAAACCATAAATAGGCTATAAATCGAAACAGTCATGTATCGTATAGTATGGTTACATTACTTTTCTTTGATCAACAAAAGGTAAATACAAACTTATGAAGAATCCTACTGATCTCTTTCCATAACATTAACATCTTTCATCGTTAATAAGTACAGGGTATCTGCATTATTATCTTATGCTATATATACGCCTCATCTGCCTAAGTATTGGTATTGGGTGAATAGGTGAAGAGAAAAGAGGGGAGAGGAAAGTAAAGGTGATAAGGAAGAATAATTGTAGAAAATGTTGTGCTAATCTTAGATTTATTTTGGGTTACCGTTACAGAGATTGAAGAATGTGTACCGACCACAAATAGTCTTTTTGTACCTATGGAGGTTTGTTGTTTACAATGTCTTCGTAGGTTTGAGAGTATCTGAAGCTAAACCATGGTTGCCATGTCTTATGAAACCTTTCTACATTACCTTTTTCCTGGGCCAGGGTATCCTCCATCTCACAAATATCACGTGTTTTCAGTAGCCATTCCGAGGTGGAGGGGACCCTGGATGAGTTCCAGTGCAAGGGAATTAGCGATTTGGCAGCATTGAGCAGGTGTTTGGTCAGAGAATGCTTGTATCTCCTAAAAGAGAAGTTGGTCACGTGTATTAGGCAACATGCCGCATTTAAATTTAGGTTTGTATCTGTAATCAATTTGATTAACTTCCGGACTTCTGTCCAATAATCTTTGATCAGGTTGCATTGCCACCAGATATGTGTCAATGTTCCCGTTTCTTGGTGGCACCTCCAACACATCTCCGATCTCTGGCTATCCCATTTGTGAAGTCTGTCAGGGGTATTGTACCAATGCATTAACAATTTATAGCTCGTTTCTTGTTGTCTCGTGTTCATGGAACATTTATGTGCCATTATGCAAGCATACCTCCATTGCTTCTCTGAGATTTCCATCCTCAGGTCCTCCGACCACCTCCTCCTGTGCCCATCCTCCGCCAGATCCTTCATATTGTGTAGCCACGTGTAAGCCACTGAAGTGGCCCTATCCAATGGAGATTTGTTGTGACACACCGATTCTAATTCGGTCAGGGGTCTGGACAAGTCTCTAGTGTGTGTAAATTTATTTAAGTAGTTCCTAATCTGAAAATATGTCCATTGTCGGAGGCGAGGGAGATTATTGTCTGATTTGATGGATAACCAGTCTTTGAGTTTGTCTCCTCGGAAGCAGTCACCTGCCACCAGGGGGGATCTGTCGTTTGTGTTTTGTAGAGTAGAGTTTTGTTCACCTGGAGGGAAATCAGGGTTATCCTTCAGTGGCGTTAGTGGGCTGGGGGATGTTGTGATGTCTCTTTGTGCTGCTAAGATATTTGTGATCTCTAAGGTAGTACCAGTCAAGGGGTGATTTTTCAGTATGTTTGGGTATTTTTTCCTTGGAATCCAAGGTGTATAGATTAGTGGAATGGGGCTTAAATCTGCTTCTAGAGAGACCCAGTCTTTCGACTGTTCATGACAGTGCCAATCAATGACCCTCGCTAGATGTGATGCATAGTAATAGTGTTTGAAATTCGGTAGTCCAATCCCCCCTAAGTCTTTGGGTTGTGTTAGTTTGGCTAATTTTATCCTGGGCTTCTTATGTTGCCAGAGAAATCTCAGGATGGCGGAATTCAAAGTTGTGAAAAATTTCCGTGGTATTTTCACTGGGAGAGCGCATAAGATAAAGGAATCTAGGTAGTATCACCATCTTGATTATTGCAGCTCTTCCAAACCATGAAAAGTAGCCTGAACTCCATTTTCCGAGATCCCTCTCGCAACTTTTAAGGAGTGGGATGTAGTTTCTTTCAAATATAGACTGCAACTGAGGGGTCAACCAGGTTCCTAGGTACTTCAGTGCTGAGGATTCCCATCGAAACGTTGAGTTTACTGAAGTCTGTTTAAGGGTCTTGTCTGGTAGTGATATGTTTAGGGCCTCAGATTTAGTGTAGTTAATTTTTAGGTTCGATAGGTATCCGTAGTGTGAGAATTCCGATAGTAGGTTAGGGAGGGATATCAATGGGTCTGTCAGGAAAAATAGTAGGTCGTCAGCGTAGGCTGCCACCTTGAACTCTCTGTCCTTCACCCTAAAACCATGGATCGCCCCATTAGCTTTAACTTTTCTGATAAAGGGTTCTAATGCAAGGATGAACAATAAAGGTGATAGTGGGCATCCCTGTCTGGTCCCATTTGAAATGTGTACCTTTCTTGACAGTGTTCCATTAATTTTCAAGTTTGCTGATGGGTTGTAGTATAGCGTTGAGATCCACGACATCATGTGCGGTCCCAATCCCACGTATCTACACACTGCTAACATGTAATCCCAGGCTACTCTATCGAAGGCCTTCTCCGCATCCGTGGAGAGGAGAAGGCCCTCGATATTTCGCGTTTTTGCTGTGTGGATCAGAAGCAAGGCCTTGATGATATTATCTTTGGCCTCCCTGCCCGGGACAAAGCCCACTTGTTCTAGTCCTATCAGCCCCGGGAGAAGGGGACCCAACCTTAGTGCTAGAATTTTTGCGAATAATTTAACGTCGTAATCTCTAGGTTTACCCCCTAAGCAATACAATTACAAAAACTTTAATGATAACACTTTAGGAACATTACAGCCGTGAATTGCAACTCAGTTCATTCTAACTTTCCTATGGCTGCCCAGGCATACCTGATAAGGTGAGAGTCCAAAACTGGTAGTGTCCATTGCTGGTGAATCCCTTGGGGTGGGAGATGATGATAGTTACATCCTTACAAATAAAATGGACCTCCCTACTCTCATGTGGTCCCGCTCGCAAAAACGCAAAGTACACCTTCTCCGTAATCTGCATTTAAGAGGGACAAACTGAGCCAATGTCCCCATCCACTTGTCCAGTGTCCTCCACTACTATTCCCATGTAGCAGAGTGGGCCACGCCGTGCACCCTGTGCAGGTTTTACACGTGCACTTAAACTTTTGCTGATCGGGGAGATTTGACTGATGGACCGAACGGGAGGGGGGAGCGGGTGGTTTGCTTGCGGCCCTCCCCCAAAAAATGGAGCACCAGCCGCCACTGCTGGAGACACTGGGCCACTGTGGAAGCAGGATTTACTGGAGTCTTAGTTGCACTGGGGTCACTGGAGACACTTGGAAACCTGAGTACATGGGAGTAACTGGAGACTCGGGTGCACTGGAGTCCCTGGAGACGCCGGGGTCATGGAGAGTAACTGGAGACTCTGGAGTTACCAAGGATTCAGGAATCACTGGAGACACAGAAGCACTGGGGTCACTGGAGATGCTGGGATCATGGAGGACACAGGCGTTACTGGAGACTCAGGAGCACTGAGGTCACTGGAGATGCTGGGATCACTGGAGACACAGGGGTCACTGGAGACTCAGGAGCACTGAGGTCACTGGAGATGCTTGGATCACAGAGGACACAGGAGTTACTGGAGACTCAGGAGTGCTACAGTTGCTAGAGATGCTGGAACCACCGAGGAAGCAGGAGTTACTGGAGATTCAGGAGCACTGAGGTTACTGAGGACACAGGAATAACTGGAGACTCAAGAACAATGGGGTCATTGGTGACACAGGAGCCACTGAATCAGATTAATTTTGGGTTCATTGAAGATGCTGGGATTACACGAGACACAAGAGTCACTGAAGACAGCAATGGGGTAACTGTGGTACACAGGAGGTACAGAGTCTCTGGAGGCACCAGAATGCAAGGGTCACTGGAAGTACAGGAGAGCAGAGGTCACAAAAGACATGGACATGCAAAGATTTATGGGTTTCTGGAGGCACAGGAATGCAAAGGTCTCTGAATGCACAGACATGTTGGGGTAGGAGGCATTAATGTGCAAGGGTCTTGGAAGGCACAGGGGTCATGGTCTCTGGGGATACAGGGAGTACTGGAGTGCACAGGGGTGAGACACTAGAAGCACGGGTACCCAGAAGGCCTAGGTAGATGCCAGAGACACAGGGGGAAGCTAGGCGTGGTGTGGCCTGTATGCCAAGCAATGTATCCCCTAGCCTTTTAAGGAAGCATCTAAAGTCTGAATGGCTGAAGAGCCAGATAAACCCAGAAGGCAGCGGCCAGGCGCAGGATAGAAAACACGACATTGGATCGGGAAACAGGTGAGTGTGATAGGTAGGCCCCAATAACTCAGAGAACTACTCTTCACAACTGTGAGGAGCAGAAAAGCATCTCAAAATGCACAACACTTCAAAATTAAAGCATATGGTATACAACAAGGGAAGACCACGTCAGGCTCCACTCCTCTCAGCCAAGAACAGAACACTGAGGCATTAGTGGGCACAAGATCTCCAAAATGGGACAGCTGAAGACTGGAAAAACGTGACCTGGTCTGATGAATCTTGATTTCTGTAGAGGCACACAGATGGTACACCAGTCACCAGCCCTAATCCCATGAATTAAAATTGGAGAGTTAGCAGAATGGGAGATTCACAGCATGAATGTGCAGCTGACCAATCTGCGAAAATGGGGTGACGCAATCATGTCAACTTGGACCAGAATCTTAGAGGAACGTCTGTGGAATGTGGACTCTGTGCCACGAAGAATTGAGGCTGTTTTGAAAGCAAAGGAGGCTCAACCAAGCGTTAGTAAAGTTTTGCTAATAAATTCCTCACTGAATGGCATTAAAATGCGTCTTCGAATTCTAGTATACGTTTTTGGGGGTGTTTTATATTTGATGTAGTCTGAGCTGAACAAGGTGGTCTGTGTAGAATGGACATACTGTATGTCGTGTCTTTTTCGTAAGCAAAACTTAAAAAAATTAAAACAATTTTAGAAAATTTATGGAACTTCTTTAGAATCTTTTCGGGGGGGGGGGGGTTTGTTTTTTTTGTTGTTTGGAGGGAATGTTTTGTATGTTCTGAGTTTTGTTGTAAATTGGAAAAACTTTATAAAAATCATTTGTTTTTTTTTTGTTTGTTTTTTTTAATGTTTTCAGTTTTCAGTCACCTATCTTCTTTATTTTTATGGTATTTTATGTTGTAATTCATTTGGTATACAGTGTAGGACACCCCTGCTTTACCATGGTACATGGCAGCTGTCTTGTCATTATCAATCAAAGGTCACCAATCCCTCTCAGGAACACTCTTTTCCTTGTTTTCCCATTACTTATTTATTTATTTCAGGTACTTTTATGTTGCCGTCAATTTAGGCGGCGCTTTACATATAAAGTCGAAAAAGTATTCACACCCCTTAAAATTTTCCACATTTGGTCACGTTAAAACCATAAAACGTAAATGTATTTTATTGGGATTTTATGTGATAGACCAACACAAAATTATTTATAATTGTGAAGGGGAAGGAAAATGATAAATGGTTTTAAAAATTATTTTAAAAATAAATATGTGAAAAGTGTGTGTGGGGGGGGGGGGGGGCATTTGTATTCAGCCCCCTTTACTCTGATACCCCCAACTGAAATCTAGTGGAACCGATTGCCTTCAGAAGTCACCTAATTAGTAAATAGAATCCACCTGTGTGTAATGTATAAATAGAATTTGAATTGAACCCCCATCGTATCACTCGCATTATTAGGATGTTGTGTCTGTGTTTTTTTTTTTTTCCAGACAAATAAATAATATATCAACTTAAAATTAATAACAGAATAAATAATATATATTAACATATTTGCAATATAGTGATGACTCCCACAATTTAGGTTAAGGTTAAAAACGAAAAATAATATATATTAAAAAAAAACTTTGAGACTAATTGATATAGATGGGGATTAACTGGCACCGGGATTGTTCGTCAATGCTACAATGGATAAAAAGATTATTCTTCATATATAGTTTTTTTTATTGATGGACTCATTGAGATCAATGGGAAATGCATCACAGGTGCTGACATGTCAAATCGCATGCCAAATCGGCGGCTATTGCCCGCAATGGAACCGTCCGAATCGGTGCAACGCCGACTTTGCGGTGCCGCACCGATTCCCAAAAGTAGTTTCTGTACTACTTCTTCTGTACTACTTTTGGCGATTTCAGGTGCGATTTCAATAGACATCTGTGCAGGAAACAGCACGGACGTCTCTGAAATCGTCAGACTGAAATGTGGGAATGAAATCGCGCCAGCTGAACTCACACGATTTCAATCCCGCAGCAGTGTGAACCTGGGCTTACACAAATTCTGGTTATAGGATATTGTTCCAATCTTTGAGCGGTAACTATGAACTTCATTATATTGTAATATATATAAAATTGCTTGTAGATTATGTAGCATCAAGTTTATGATTATTTTTTATATATTTTCCTAGAATTAAATCTTAATGGAACATATTTGTGTACATCTGTAACCAGAGCTCATATTTTAAACTCTATCACATTATTTGAATTTCAAAAGATTTTTACTAAATCCAGTTCTTTAGATTGAAATACTCTGCTGTTTAAAAACCCCTTGGGGGAGTCATCCCATTTTGCACCTGTGTGTAATGTAATCTCAGTATAAATGCAGCTGTTCTGTGAAGCCCTCAGCCCTCAGTTTGTTAGAGAACCTTAGTGAACAAACAGCATCATGAATGCCAAGGAACACACCAGACAGGTCAGGGATATAGTTGTGGAGAAGTTTAAAGCAGGCTTAGGTTATAAAATAATATCCCAAGCTTTGAACATCCCACAGAGCTCTGTTCAATCCATCATCCGAAAATGGAAAGAGTATGGCACAACTGCAAACCTACCAAGACATGGCCGTCCACCTAAACTGACCGGCCGGGCAAGGAGAGCATTCATCAGAGAAGAGCCAAGAGGTCCACGGTAACTCTGGAGGAGCTGCAGAGATCCACAGCTCAGGTGGGAGAATCTGTCCACAGGACAACTATTAGTCGTGTTCTCCACAAATCTGACCTTTATGGAAGAGTGACAAGAAGAAAGACATTGGTGAAAGAAAGTCATAAGAAGTCCTGTTTTCAGTTTGCGAGAAGCCATGTGGGGGACACAGAAAACAAGTGGAAGAAGGTGCTCTGGTCAGATTGAACTTTTTGGCCTAAAAGTAAAACGCTATGTGTGGCAGAAAACTAACACTGCACATCACCCTGAACACACCATCCCCACCGTGAAACATGGTGGTGGCAGCATCATGTTGTGGGGATACTTTTCTTCAGCAGGGACAGGGAAGCTGGTCAGAGTTGATGGGAAGATCAATGGAGCCAAATACAGGACAATCTTAGAAGAAAACCTGTTATGCCGCGTACACACGATAGTTTCTTCCGTCAGAATAAACTCGTTTTTTTCTACGGAGTTCCGACGGACTTCCGCTGAAACGGACTTGCCTACACGCGATCACACCAAAGTCCGATCATTTAGAACACGATAACGTATGACGGGACTAGAAAAAGGAAGTTCAATAGCCAGTAGCCAATAGCTGCCCTTGCGTCGTTTTTGGTCCGTCGGAACAGCATACAGACGAGGGTTTTCCCGATAGGAACTGATTCCGTCAGAAAGATTTGAAACATGTTCTATTTCTAGGTCCGTCAGAATTTTCGAAAGAAAGAGTCTGATGAAGCCCACACACGATCGGAGTCAGACCTTTTCTGCCGGAAAGTCCGGTCGTGTGTACGCGGCATTAGAGTCTGCAAAAGACTTGAGACTGGGGCGGAGGTTCACCTACCAGCAGGACAACGACCCTAAACATACAGCCAGTGGAATGGTTTACATCAAAGCATATTCATGTGTTAGAATGGCCCAGTCACAGTCCAGACCTAAATCCAATTGAGAATCTGTGGCAAGACTTGGAAATTGTTGTTCACAGACGCTCTCCATCCAATCTGACAGAACTTGAGATATTTTGCAAAGAAGAATGGGCAAAAATGTCCCTCTCTAGATGTGCAAAGCTGGTAGAGACATCCCCAAAAAGACTGGCAGCTGTAATTGCAGTGAAAGGCGGTTCTACAAAGTATTGACTCAGGGGGGCGCCATACAAATGTACCCCCCACACTTTTCACATATTTATTTGTAAAAAATGTTGAAAACCATTTATCATTTTCCTTCCACTTCACAATTATGTGCCACTTTGTGTTGGTCTATCACATAAAATCCCAATAAAATACATTTAAGTTTTTGGTTGTAACACGACAAAATGTGGAAAACCTCAAGGGGTATGAATACTTTTTCGAGGCACTGTACATTCATATCGGTCCCTGCCCTCAAGGAGCTTACAATCTAAGGTCCCTAACTCACATTTATACATACAAATACTAGAGTCAGTTTAGACAGAATCCAATTAACCTACCAGCACGTCTTTGGAGTGTGGGAGGAAACCGGAGTACCTGGAGGAAACCCACACAGACACAGGGAGAACATGCTCTCCAGGCAGGTAGTGCCATGGTTGGGATTTGAACCAATGATCCTAGTGCTAACCACTTAGCCACTGTGCTGCCTACTTTTCATACTTTCTGGAATTTCAGTGAGCAACGATGTGGGCACACTAGGGGGTGAGCTTGAGGTTCAGTCTGAACACAAGGTCGGACCAAACCTTGGCTGTTCAGGTTCTATGACGAACGCCTAAACATTTACCTATTTGCCAAGAGCTGAACGCAATGTATAATAGTGTTATTACTACCACTATTGGAAATGACAGTTTCCCGCTGTCAGTGGTTGTTAAGGTCGATGGCTGGTGCGGATACCATCAAGTCCTTAACAAACAGTGATGTCACAGGTCTCATTCGCTTAAATGACTGGAAAGCCCCCTTCTAAAGCATACCAGGCCACATGTCCTCAACATGGGGAAAAAACTCCCTGGCAAAGCACACTGTCCCTGTGTTGATGAGGACAAGGGCCTCATTCCCACAACCTTGGCCTGGTGGTTGTGGGGGTCTGGGGGAGAGGGCTTATCCACTAGGAGAGAGTTATTACACAAAATAGAGAAGCATACCTGAGGCTGTGTTCAAATGCACCCAGGGCACAAGGGAGTCACAGGATGCTCTGGGGTCACCGTATTGACTGTGGAGTCACAGCTAAGAGGACACAAGGGAATTTAGGATGTTATGGGATCACTGGGTGACACAGAGGTTACTACAGATGCTGGGGTGACCGGGGACACAGGAATCACTGGAGACACAGGAGTACTGGGGTCACTGGAGATGCTGGGGTCTCTGGAAACACAGAAGTCACTGAAGACACAGGAGCACTGTTGTGACTGGAGATGTTGGGGTCACTGGAGACACAGGAGAACTGGGGTCACTGGAGATGCTGGGGTGACTAGAGACACAGAATCACTGGGATCAATAGAGATGTTGGGGTGACCAGTGACACAGGAGTCACTGGAGACACAGGAGTACTGGGGTCACTGGAGATGCTGGGGTCTCTGGAAACACAGGAGTCACTGGAGACACAGGAGCAATGGTGTGACTGGAGATGCTGGGATGACTGGAGACACTGGAGAACTGGGGTGACTGGAGATGCTGGGGTGACTGGAGACACAGGAGTCACTGGAGACACAGGAACACTGGGGTCACTGGAGTTGCTGGGGTAACTAGAGACACAGGAGCACTGGGGTCAGTATAGATGCTGGGGTCTCTGGAGACACAGGAGTCACTAGAGACTCAGAAGCACTGTGGTCACTGGTTATGCTGGGGTGACTGGAGACACAGGAGTCACTGGAGACACAAGAGCACTGGGGTCACTGGAGATGCTGGTGTATTTGGAGAAACAAGAGTCACGGGAGACACAGGAGCACTGAGATCACTGGAGATGCTGGTGTCTTTGGAGACACAAGAGTCAGTGGAGACACAGGATCACTGGGGTCACTGGAGATGCTGGTGTCTTTGGAGACACAAGAGACACAGGTGCACTGGGGTCACTCGAGATGCTGGTGTCTTTGGAGACAGAAGAGTCACTGGAGACTCAGGAGCACTGGGGTCACTGGAGATGCTGGTGTCTTTGGAGACACAAGAGTCACTGGAGACACAGGAGCACTGGGGTCACTGGAGATGCTGGTGTTTTTGGAGACACAAGAGTCACTGGAGACACAGGTGAACTGGGGTCACTCGAGATGCTGGTATCTTTGGAGACACAGGAGTCACTGGAGACTCAGGAGCACTGGGGTCACTGGAGATGCTGGGGTCTCTGGAGACACAGGAGTCACTAGAGACTGTAAGTACTGTTAACTCCTTAACAATCAATGATGTCACTGGTCCCATTCACTTACCTGACTGGCAATTCCCCTCCTGAACCATACCAGGCAATATGCCCTCAACATGTGGTAGAGAGGACCCCCTTGCAAAGCACATTGTCCCCTGGTTGAACAAGGACAAGGGTCTCATTCCCACACCCTGGTCTGGTGGTTGTGGGGGGCCTATGGGTGGGGGCTTATTGGAATCTGGAAGCCCTCTTTAACAATAAAGGGGCCTATGATACCATCCCACCACCATGTGAATGAGTAAGAGGTACATAATACATACCCCTACTCAATCACAAAATATGCATATTCGGCTCATTACTAGTGCACACAGCCCACTTTGCATGGTTAAATGTCCATCTGCAAATAGTGTTGGTAGAGGAACTTGACTTTGCTTCATATTGGGGTTGATTTACTAAAGGGAAAAAGACTGTGCACTTTGAAAAGTGCAGTTGCCCTCTTCAAGAGCAGTTGCTCCAGAGCTTGGTAAATGAGCAGAAGCTCTGCTGACTTCCATCATCCAATGATGTGCAAGCAAAAATGCATTTTTTTTTAATTTTCCTTGCAGGGGATTGGGTACTCTTTGCAAAGTGAAGCCTTACCTCATTTACTAAGCTCTGGAGCAATTGCACTTGCAGAGGGCAACTGCACTCTGCAAAGTGCACAGTTTTTTTGCCTTTAGTAAATCAACCCCATTGTGTCCAAAATGTTCCTAAATCAGGTGCAAATGTGTGAGCAAATTCAAATTTCTTTTTTTTTTGTGCACAAGCAAACATCTGTACCTTTTGTTTTAGTAAACCAGGCCAAATGTATAATTATAACACTAGGATTGTCAAATGATTTTAGAGAAACACAGAACCTTCCAGCACTGATTAAGAAAATTATTAAGAAATACATCAGTGACTACAGAACGGAAGCAGGTAATGATCTTCTGCAAAGTTTGCTACTTGCAAAGTTTGCGGACTGTCTTTTTTTTTTTTTCTCACCCACATTTTTGGCTTGATGCGGAGTCATGGTTCACATCTGCCTGTCTCATGTACTATGTTCTATGTCAGGAGAGGATGCTCAGTGGTTATCATTCAGAAAAGCAGAGGGCCCGATCTAACACCTACAACAGGATGTCTGACCAATGAGTGTGACAGACACGTATGCCAGGAGGACACGTTCTAGGAATCGCATCTTTTTGGTTTTCTGAGTTAGGGGCCCTGTTCAGACGAGCAGACACAGCTGACCGCACTGCACTTCCTTGGTGGCTAGGATGGCAGGTTTGCACCAGATGAAAGCAGCCATTATCAGGGGGGAACTCCTTTTAACAGCACAAATTATGAAGACAATACTCAACCCCCCCCCCCCCCCACCATCACACCCCCAGTTATGTGGAACACAAAGAATTCATATGGAAAAAATGATTGGTGAAACCCACAGGTGCTTTTTCTTCACCAAATTGTTTTGTAGTTGAATTGGGCTGCTGTTCCTTTTCGTGCAAACACTTAAGTCGCCATAAAAGGTCAATGATGATGTCACCTAGGCATCCCCTGGATTTCCCAGAGTCAGATAATGGTTAAAAATTAAAGTAACAGTACTTTATTTTTTTTAATTTCGCCATGGCTGGGTCAGCAAAGCCTTGCTTCTTGCAAGCTACCCTTGTCCTTCTAGAAGTTGGAAATCACTCCAGTAGACTCTGCTCCTCCAGCTTCTAAATTCCCTGTCAAGCTGAGAAGAATTCCAATTATGGATATTTCATACATATTTACAATGAGTCCAGCAGGGACCTGGCCGATGTCCCTGGAACAGTGATGGATTACCAAATAGGCAGAGGAGGCACCGCCCACGCCGTTTGAGGGCCCTGCGACAACGGGTCTAAATAATAACTGGATTCATCTTGAAAGAAATTTACAATGAAGCTTTCTTAAATTGTTTACAAAAGATAAAAAAATTAACCAAAAGAAATTAAAACATTATATTAACACCTTGGTGCCTAATGCCGCGTCTGGTTTTGCCGTCGGACTAAACTCCGAAGGTTTCTCCGAAAGAACTCCGATGGAATTCCATTCAAGCGGTCTTGCCTACACACGGTCAAACCAAAGTCTGTCCAAAGTCCAACCATCCAGAACGCGGTGACGTACAACACGTACGAGGGGACTAGAAAAAGGACGTTCAATAGCCAGTAGAAAATAGCTTCCGTCTCGTACTTGCTTCAGAGCGTGCGTCTTTTTTGGTCTGTCGGAACAGCATACAGACGATCGGTTTTCCCGTTAGGAGTTGGTTCCGTTGGAAATATTTAGAACATATTCCATTTTTAGGTCCGTCAGAATTTTCGAAAAAAAAAAAAAATTCCGATGGGGCCTACACACGATCGGAATAGACGATGAAAAGACTCAGTCGGACTTTTTCTATCGGACATTCCGCTCATGTGTACGCGGCATAAGGGTAAAACAAATGGAAATGCCTAAACCCAATTTTTGCAATTCTAACATGTGTGTTAGTAAAAATGTACATGTCATTACAACTGCTTTGTGCATCCAGGTGGATTATACCTTGTTTTTTTTCAGGACAAATGGGGCTTTCATTTGGTGGTAAATGGTAATGGATAGCTCCTGATTTATTTATTTTATTTATTTATGATTTTTTTTGTTAACAAAGGAAAACTGGCCCCAAAAAAATGTAAAAAAAAGCATTTTTTTAAATTTAACTGTGTATTTATTGTTACTACCATAGCCTACCACCAAAGAACAACCCCAAATAAATTCTCCTGCTCCTGACGATCGCAGCAATACCACACATGTGTATAATACTTGTTGTTTGTAACCGTAGTACAGCCCAGAAACAAAAGTGTGCATTTTGCTTTTTTTTTACTCCTACCCAGTGACGGCCAGTGGAACTTTTTTTTTGGCGAGCGGGTCGGTCGGTCAGTAGCACTTACCCCATCACCGGAGGCTTCCCCTGCTTGGCAGTGGCTTCCCCTGCTCATATTAAGTCAATGATATCACCAACATCATTGACTTAATATGGCCATATTTAGACAATG
This sequence comes from Lithobates clamitans, assembly GCA_037952925.1. Taxonomy (NCBI): domain Eukaryota; kingdom Metazoa; phylum Chordata; class Amphibia; order Anura; family Ranidae; genus Lithobates; species Lithobates clamitans. The sequence continues at coordinate 801,929 of JBBGZY010002601.1, forward strand.
TAAGTGATAAAATATGGTCATATGACCATATTAGGTCAATGATGTCATCAGCATATTGGATCAATAATGCTAGCGGCATCATTGACCTAATATGGCCATATTTGGACAAGATAATTGACCAAATAAGGTCAAGTGGCCATATTAGGTCAATGATGTCACCAGGATATTAGGTTAATAATGCTGGTGACACCATTGACCTAATATGACCATATTTGCACAATGTCATTGTCCTAATGTGACCGTATTTGAACAAGGTAATTGACCAAATCTGGTCATATGGCCATATTAGGGCAATTATGTCACCAACAATATTGACCTAATACCTGGTGACATCATTGAGCTAATATGGCCACTTATTTAGTCAATTATCTTGTCCAGATATGGCCACATTAGGTCAATGATGTCACTAGCATTATTGATCCAATATGCTGGTTGCACCATTGATGTAATATGGCCATATTTGGACAATGTCATTGACCAAATACGGCCATATATTCATACTGTATCAATGTTTGATGTCACCAACATATCAGGTCATTGATGTTGGTGACATCATTGACGTAATATGGCCATATTTGGCAAATGTCCTTCACCAAATATGGCCATGTAGCCATACTCGGTCAATGATTTCACCAGCATATCAGATCAATGAAGCTAGTGACATCATTGACCTTATATGGACACTTATTTAGTCAATTATCTTGTCCAGATATGGCCACATTAGGTCAATGATGTCACTAGCATTATTGATCCAATATGCTGGTTACAACATTGAAGTCATATGGCCATATTTGGACAATGTCATTGACCAAATACGGCCATATATTCATACTAGGTCAACGTTTGATGTCACCAACATATCAGGTCAGTGATGTTGGTGACATCATTGACGTAATATGGCCATATTTGGCAAATGTTATCCATATTTGGACAATGTCATTGACCAAATACGGCCATATATTCATACTAGGTCAACGTTTGATGTCACCAACATATCAGGTCAGTGATGTTGGTGACATCATTGACGTAATATGGCCATATTTGGCAAATATCCTTGACCAAATATGGCCATGTAGCCATACTCAGTCAATGATTTCACCAGCATATCAGATCAATCAAGCTAGTGACATCATTGACCTTATATGGGCATATTTAGACATCAAAATTGACCAAATATGGCCAGGTCGTCATACCCAGCCACCACCAGCATGATGTCACCAGCATCCCAGCCCCTCTGCTACGTGTAGTTGCAGCAAAGGGAATTCCACTACTATAGCTGACTGGGATGGCAGTTTCCTGCAGGTTTGGGCTGAACTGAGCTCATCCTTATTGGTAGGTGGCATGCATGAGAATATGATGCAAATCATAATATATATCAGTGGTCGCCAAACTGTGGGCTGGGGGGCCAGATGCGGCCCTTTGCTTGCCTTTATCCGGCCCTTGGGACACTTTTCCTCCAACTAACACCAATGATGAGCACCACTCCTCCTAGAGAGGCCATCATCCGAGCATTATTCCTCCCACTAAAACCAATGATGGGGCATTGTTTACTCCCACAGACCCCGGGGCATATTTTACTCACATTGGCCACAGTCTTTGTTGATAAAATTTGGTCTTAGGCAGAAATTTCCCTCTAGGGATAGTTTGAAGGCTACGTTTGAAAGAATAATACTGCGATGCATTTCACCAAGATAGCAAAATGTGCCTCAAACCTTCTGATCTTCACCGAAAATTTCAGTATAATGCAAACCCCCAATTTCGCACATCCTGGCCTATCTGAGTAGAGTAGTATTGAGTAGAACGGCCACTTGCACAGGAGGCTGTGCAGACGGAGATGTAAAAACCTTCATGTTCGTCTTTTTTCATGTTCTACAAAAGCGTCTCAGACTTGAACTCAGCCGCCAGGAAAACCGCACGTCTTATCTGCCATTTCATCTCCACTCTTCAGGTCTCCTCCGACGGTCTGTAGGCAGGAAGCAGCGAGCGGGGCAATCTCTTTAATTGAGAGACTTTCCCATCCTGTTGTTCTGTGCAGAGGGCACAACACCTCCGAATGTTCCCAGCCGTAATTGTTTAATTCGGTCTGCCTGGCGGGCCATCAGCATTTCATTCTGCATGTTTGGAAACACAACAAAACAATGCGATGAAAGATGATAAATGTACACAGTGAGGCAGAACGCCGACCCCGGGAGGATGGAGAACTGTCTGTCATCTGCGCCTGTTTCTTAGCAAGCCGGTAGCCATGTTCTGCCCCACACACTGGACTGCATGTGGTGGGAACTGGCCTTTAAAGTGGACCGATCATAGATTATTTTTTTTTCATGTGACGCGCATGCGTGCTGAGTAATCAGTCAGCAATGGAAGCCTGTGTATTTCTCTTACAGGTTACTTAGTACATACGTGAAACATTTCCCTTAAAGTGGAGCAATCATCAGATATATATTTCATATTAGGTGCATATGTGCTAAGTCAGAGGTCTCCAACCTGCGGCCCGGGGGGCTGGATGCCCTGTGCCTGCCTTTATCTGGCCCCTGAGGCAATATTTCTGCCACTTACACCAATGATGGGGCACTATTCCGCCCACTGACACCAACGATGGGGCACTATTCCTCCCACTAACACCAAATATTGGGTACTATTGCTTCCACTGACACCAATGATGGGGCACTATTCCTCCCATTGACCCCAATCATGGGGCACTATTCCTCCCACTGACACCAACGATGGGGCACTATTCCTCCCACTGACACCAAATATTGGGTACTATTGCTTCCACTGACACCAATGATGGGGCACTATTCCTCCCACTGACCCCAATCATGGGGCACTATTCCTCCCACTGACACCAATCATGGGGCACTATTCCTCCCACTGACACCAATGATGCAGGGGATGATTATTGGGATTTTATGTGATAGACCAACACAAAGTGGCACATAATTGTGAAGTGGAAGGAAAATGATAAATGTTTTTCAATTTTTTTAACAAATAAATATGTAAAAAAGTGTGGGGGGTACATTTGTATGGAGCCCCCCGGAGTCAATACTTTGTAGAACCACCTTTCACTGCAATTACAGCTGCAAGTCTTTTTGGGGATGTCTCTACCAGCTTTGCACATCTAGAGAGGGACATTTTATCCCCATTCTTCTATGCAAAATATCTCAAGCTCTGTCAGATTGGATGGAGAGCGTCTGTGAACAGCAATTTTAAAGTCTTGCCACAGATTCTCAGTTAGATTTAGGTCTGGACTGTGACTGGGCCATTCTAACACATGAATATGCTTTGATCTAAACCATTCCATTGTAGCTCTGGCTGTATGTTTCGGGTCGTTGTCCTGCTGGAAGGTGAACCTCCGCCCCAGTCTCAAGTCTTCTGCAGAGTCTAACAGGTTTTCTTCTAAGATTGCCCTGTATTTGGCTCCATCTATCTTCCCATCAACTCTGACCAGCTTCCCTGTACCTGCTGAAGAAAAGCACCCCCACAACATGATGCTGCCACCACCATGTTTCACGGTGGGGATGGTGTGTTCAGGGTGATGTGCAGTGTTAGTTTTCCCCCACACATAGGGGTGAATTTACTAAAGGCAAAGAGACTGTTGCCCTCTGCAAGAGCAGTTGTTCCAGAGCTTAGTAAATGAGAAGAAGCTCTGCTAACTTCCATCATCCAATCATGTGCAAGCAAAAATGCTGTTTTTTAAATTTTCCTTGCACCTGATTGGGTTCTCTTTGCAAACTGAAGCCTTACCTCATTTACTAAGCTCTGGAGCAACTGCACTTGGAGAGGGAAACTGCACTTTTCAAAGTGCACAGTCTATTTGCCTTTAGTAAATCAACCCCATAGTGTTTTGCTTTTACTCAAAAAAGTTAAATTTTGGTCTCATCTGACCAGATCACCTTCTTCCACATGTTTGCTGTGTCCTCCACATGGCTTCTCACAAACTACAAACAGGACTTCTTATGACTTTCTTTCACCAATGTCTTTCTTCTTGTCACTCTTCCATAAAGGTCAGATTTGTGGAGAACACGACTAATAGTTGTCCTGTGGACAGATTCTCCCACCTGAGCTGTGGATCTCTGCAGCTCCTCCAGAGTTACCATGGACCTCTTGGCTCTTCTCTGATGAATGTTCTCCTTGCCCGGCCGGTCAGTTTAGGTGGACGGCCATGTCTTGGTAGGTTTGCAGTTGTGTAATACTCTTTCTATTTTCCGATGATGGATTGAACAGAGCTCTGTGAGATGTTCAAAGCTTGGGATATTTTTTTATAACCTAAACACGGCTTTATACTTCTCCACAACTTTATCCCTGACCTGTCTGGTGTGTTCCTTGGCCTTCATGATGCTGTTTGTTCACTAAGGTTCTCTAACAAACCTCTGAGGGCTTCACAGAACAGCTGTATTTATACTGAGATTAAATTACACACAGGTGGACTCTATTTACTAATTAGGTGACTTCTGAAGGCAATTGGTTCCACTAGATTTTAGTTAGGGGTATCAGAGTAAAGGGGGCTGAATACAAATGCCCCCCACACTTTTCACATATTTATTTGTAAAAAACTGTATAATTTTCCTTCCACTTCACAATTATGTGCCACTTTGTGTTGGTCTATCACAAAAAAACCCAATAAAATAAATTTATGTTTGTGGTTGTAACATGACAAAATGTGGAAAATTTCAAAGGATATGAATACTTTTTCAAGGCACTGTAATCCCCTAATGCCGCATTCATGCCTTGGCGTTCTGGAAGCAAGGTCAGAAACACGCTAAAAATATTTGGAAATGGGCTAAAAAAAAGCAGCAAAAATGTGGGGCTGATACCCATGTTTGAGGTGCCATTTAGAACCATCGGCACCCCAATCGCAGTGCGCGTTTTGCTGTGCTTTTAGCACATTTCCGAAAACGCAGTGAGAAACGCGTTTATGCCCATGCTTCCAGACCACCTAGGTGTAAATGCAGAATGAAAAAAGGCTCTTGGCTCAGTGCCAAAAAAAGCTTCTTGGGCTACTTTGTCACACGTGGGGAAGCCCATTCAAGTAAATGGACTTCCCTATGCTGTCGCACAACAAATGCGCCAAAATAAGCGCTAAAAAAAGTGACCACGCAGGCATGAATGGGGGGCCTACATGTAACGGTGATGAGCAGAGGCACCAATGTTTGTAGCACAACCTGGGTGACAACCGTGGATCCCTCCACACATACAGTAGAGGAGTGAACGTAGCCACGAAGGGACAGGAAGGGTGTTATTTGGATGATCGCCAAGTGAATATCAAGGGGGAAAAGAAGGCTGAAAAAAGAAAACTAAAGCTGGCCATGCACTAGTAGAATTTCTTGCTTTTGCAGCATTTGTCTGATTTTATTTATTTCAGGTACCTCTATAGCGCCATCAATTTACGCAGCGCTTTACATACAGTATACATTCACATCAGTTCCCGCCCCCAAGGAGCTTACAATCTAAAGTCCCTAACTCACATTCATACACATTAGGGACACTTTAGGCTCCGTTCACACCGGAGTGATCCGGTTGATTCTGCCTGTGATCACAAATCGTGGCAAATTGTGGGACGCTTGTGCAATACCATTAATAAAAACATCTTGATGGCACCCAGATCGCACTGTGATTAATTTGTGCGGTAATCGCGGCAAATCGCAATGCGTGACGCTCAAAAAGGAGCAGGAGCTTCGTTTGGGCGACAGCTGTGTGCATTGCGATTTTTTTGCATGATTGCGCAATTTATCGCGGCGCAATTAGGGTGCCATTAAGAAGTAATGGCATTGCACTAGCATCCCGTGATTCGGATCGCTAAGGCGTGAACGGAGCCAATTAACCCCTCGCCAACGAGCCGCCGTACTTATCAGTGGCGGCTGGTGCTCAAAATTTTTGGGGGGTGCAAACAAACTGAAAATTTCTGGGAAAAAAAAGCCCATCAATTGCAGCCTCACTGTGCCCATCGATTGCCACCACTGTACCATCAAACGCAGCCACTGTGCCCATCGATTGCCACCACTGTACCATCAAATGCAGCCACTGTGCCCATCAAAAGCGGCCACTGTGCCATCAAACGCAGCCACTATGCCCATCAATTGCCACCACTGTGCCTTCAAACGCAGCCACTGTGCCATCAAACGCAGCCACTGTGCCCATCAATTGCCGCCACTGTACCATTAAATACAGCCACTGTGTCATCAAACTCAGCCACTGTGCCCATCAAATGCTCCCACTGTGCCATCAAATGCTGCCACCGTGCCCCATCAAATACAGCTACTGTGCCGATCTTATGCAGCCACTGTGCCCATCAAATGCAGCCTCACTGTGCCCATCGATTGCCACCACTGTACCATCAAACGCAGCTACTGTGCCCATCAATTGCCACCACTGTACCATCAAATGCAGCCACTGTGCCCATCAAAAGCGGCCACTGTGCCATCAAACGCAGCCACTATGCCCATCAATTGCCACCACTGTGCCTTCAAACGCAGCCACTGTGCCATCAAACGCAGCCACTGTGCCCATCAATTGCCGCCACTGTACCATTAAATACAGCCACTGTGTCATCAAACTCAGCCACTGTGCCCATCAAATGCTCCCACTGTGCCATCAAATGCTGCCACCGTGCCCCATCAAATACAGCTACTGTGCCGATCTTATGCAGGCACTGTGCCCATCAAATGCAGCCTCACTGTGCCTGGTGGCTGGAGCGAGGGGGCGGCGCCCACGTGCCCTTGTGGACGCACCACCACTGGTTCCTTATACTGTGGCAGGTCGGCTCTCTTGCGCGAACCGATGTACCTGTACGTCGGTCCGTGCATGTGAGATTGCGGCAGCCCGCGATCACTGTATACAGAGACAGAACGGGGAACTCTGTCATGTCCCTGGCAGCCCACCCCCCCTACAGTTAGAACACGGGGTTAAGGGAACACACTTAACCCCTTGATCGCCCCCTGGTGTTAACCCCTTCCCTGCCAGTGTCATTTTTACATTGATCGGTGCATTTTTTTAGCACTGATCAATGTATAAACATCACCGGTCCCCAAAAAGTGTGTCATTTGGGGTCAGATTTGTCCGCCGCAACGTCGCAGTCCCGCTAAAAATCGCAGATCGCCGCCATTACCAGTAAAAACAATAAAAAAATAAATAAAAGTCCCTAAATCTATCCCCTGTTTTGTAGACGCCTATTGCGATTTTTTTTACCAAAAATATGTCGAAGAATATATATTAGCCTAAACTAATGAATAAATGAGTTTTTTTATATATATTTTTTTTTGGATATGTATAATAGCAGAAAATTTTTTTTTTTCAAAATTGACACTTTTTTTGTTTATAGCGCAAAAAATAAAAAACGCAGAGGTGATCAGATACCGGCAAAAGAAAGCTCTATTTGTGGGGGGAAAAAAAAAGGACATCAATTTTGTTTGGGTACAGCGTCGCACGACCGCGCAATTGTCAGTTAAAGTAATGCAGTGCCGTATCGCAAATAATGGCCTGGCTATTAAGGGGGGGGGTAAATCCTTCTGGTCCTTAGGTGGTTAACCTACCAGCATGTCTTTGGAGTATTGGGAGGAAACTGGAGTACCCGGAGGAAACCCACACAGGCACAGGGAGATCATGCAAACTCCATTGCAGGTAGTATCGAAAAAATGATCTGCGCTCCGGTTGTTGCTCTTAAAATTTCTTCATTTTTTTGAATAGCCACAGTGAACAAACGCAGATTAAGTCAGTTGACGCGTTTCAGCCTATAAGGCCTTAGTCAAAACCATTACAGGTAGTGCCATGGTTGAGATTCGACCCAACGCCCCCTAGTGCTGCCAGGCAGGACGGCTAACCACTTAGCCACTGCGCTAGCCCTTGCTTAGCAGAAGTGTGGGGGGCACCATCAGTTCTTAATGGCACCCCCCCACCATGCATCTGCAAATGCGTGCGTTTTCACGCGCGCCAAACCACATGTTGCTGCAGCACTGACTAAGCAACAATGATGTTGTGAAACGCGTCAGCTGTTTGTCCTGCTTCTGTTGTCACGTTGACCACTCATTACAATAAAGGCTTTTTATCGGAGTGCGGCTGTCCGGAATCCATTCCTTCAATATTGCTGCAGCACCATGTCGTTCAGTATGGTGCGATTTTTAAAAAAGGGGTCGGGGGGGGGGGGGCTTCTTTCATGGGGCAGGCAGCCCTCCTTCAAATGGTGGATTTATGGCGCTGGAGTCCTGAGGATTAACTGAGTGATCGTTTTTTTACATCCAACGCTATGATGGCGGTGTGACCTAGGGGGCTCTTTCACACATGCGGCCGGTAAAGCCGTTATGCGATTTGGAATGGGCTGTCCTACATGTGACGCTCAGGAACATGCGCCAGGTGCACATGCAGTCGTGAGCACCAAGCGTTAATTGCACCTCCCCCCATGCATCGGTCCCATGCATTTTGGCGTGTCGCAATTTTAAAAATCGCACCTGCACTTTTTTTAATACGCATGGGCTGCCCTTAAAATGCTAAAAATGCAAAAAAAATAAAAAAAAGCGGGCAGGCTGGGACGCACGTCCTGGTGTGAATGAGCCCCTGAATTCCTGGCCGGTCCCCTGACAGCTCACGGTAGAGATTAGCATAAGAATAGAGCAGCCGCCTTGGTTGGCAGTGTGTGGTTGTGTGGGAGTGAGAACAGAGAAGAGAATGGAGGACAATGTTACTGGAGGTGTTAAAACCCCCCCACCCCCCCCGAAAATCGCACGTCTGCGTCACAATGACGCTCGAGACCACCCTCGCTGAGAAGCAGGGAAATCCAGAGGGCGTGCCGGGTGACACATATTGAGGGGGGGGGGGGGGCGGCTGTGTGGTTACATGCACCTACCTGGTGTCAGCTCTGACCTAGGTTGCCCCCGGGGGGGGGGGGGGGGTTGTGGTTTTGTTTGATGAGCCCCCTGAATGATGACAGCAACCTTTTCACAGCAGGTGATCGTAACCTTCTCATTCTTCGCTCTTTCACGAAAAGGACGTACACAATGCAAACCTCCGCATCATCGTGGGCTCTGGGAACACACAAATCGTACTGCTTTAGTTAACACTTTCATGGTCCCTGATACACGATATTGTCAAAAGTATTGGGACGCCTGCCTTTACACACACATGAGCTTTAATGGCATCCCAGTCTTAACGTGACACTAAGGCCCCTTTCACACTGGGGCGCCAGCGCCATCGGCGGTAAAGCACTGTTAATTTTTAGCGGCGCTTTACCGTCGTTTTTGCGGGGGGGGGGTTTTCGGCCGCTAGCGGAGCGGGTTTAACCCCCGCTAGCGGCCCGAAAAAGGGTTAAAACGACCCGCAAAGCGGCGCTTTGCCAGCGGTTCTGCAGCGGTGCCCATTCACTTCAATGGGCAGGAGCGGTTTAGGAGCGGTGTATACGTCTAGATATTTGGGGTGCTATTAGGAATTAATAGTTTATAGTTTATTATAGTTTTTTTTAAATTATTATTTATTATTAATAAATAATATTATTATTATTATTATTATTATTATTAATAATAATAATAATAAAAAAACCTGTAATAGTTAATAATTTAATTAGAATAGAAAATATGATATGGAAAATAGAAAATTATCCCAACGTAATTGATTCATTAAACTCGTAGGTTGAATAATTTTTCGGATTTTCGTTCTTATTTTCAGATTTTCGTTCTTTCTGATTTTCGAATTTTCGGATTTTTGTTCTTTCTGATTTTCAAATTTTTGGATTTTTGTTCTTTCAGATCTTCGTTCTTCCTGAACAATTGTTTTCATGTGCATTCGTCAAAAGATATCTGGGGTTCCATTAGGAATGAATAGTTTATAGTTTATTATAGTTTTTTTTCTATATTATTATTCTATATTCTTCTTATTATTTATTATTAATAAAAAATAATATTAATAATAATAATTATAATTATAAAAATAATAATAGTTAATAATTTAATTATAATAGAAAATATGAAAAACAAAATGATCCGAACTTAATATTCATTAAACTCGTAGGTTGAATCATTTTTCGGATTTTCAAATTTTTCGGATTTTCAAATTTTTCTGATTTTCGTTCCTATTTTCGGATTTTCGAATTTTTTTCTTTCAGATCTTCGTTCTACCTGAAAAATCGTTTTTTATATGCATCCGTCAGAAGAGTATTTCGTTCATTCGGATGCACATGTCCAGTAAATGAGAGCGCACAGATATAGATATTTGGGGTGCCATTAGGAATTCATGGCACCCAGGTGCGTCTGCAATTTGTGCGGGAAAGCACACAATTTTGCACATCTTCCCACGCTGCGCCAAGCCCTAAAAATAGGTGGTTGAGCCACGGTTTTACTGCCCCCTTAACCTAACACAGCAGCTGAAGGGGGTTAATCACATGCCATGGTAATAATTATATGCCCGCTGTGAATGGGGCTGTGCCCGCCGCTGCTTTGAAATCCCGTGTTATGCACACAGTTGCGGCACGGCGGTGCGGGATTTTAGGGTGAAAGCAGGTGGCGAGGCGCTGACATATCACCTCCCAGGCGCCTGTTGACCGCCCTCTGCCCTACACGCAAATTGTGGGAACGCGCATGCGCACCTGTATTTTGTGAGCCTCGCCTAAATGTTATTCAGTCAAACTTTATATCTACTTTGATTCCAGTGCAAAGTTTGATGACAGTATTTGATACATTTATGAGAGGAGAGCAGAGCGCGCGCCCACACACCGCAGAGCGAGCAGCCATGTCTCCGTGGGAACCGCTGCGTCAATGTGCGTAAATCTGAGCGGGGTGTGGGCTGACCTTGTGAGGACAATGAGAGTCGGAGCGGGCCGCGTTCACACCGCTGACACAGTGTACCCAGCTGTGAATCACAGCGCACGGAGCGGCGTCACACCGCCGTCTCTGCGCCACGCATTCAACAAAGAGGGCGCGCGGCTGACGCACAATGTGCATGGAGGAGCCTCATTAAGAGACGTGTCTTTTGTTTAATTCACACTTCATAATGTCGGCTACGTCCCAGACTGTCACTATTATTATCAGCTGATAAGTGCTAGCAACGGCTCCGATATGTCGCTGTAACGCGTGCGTTTACAACATATGTAACATGCCTTGGCGTGATGCAGTTCTATACATTCTGTATGGCATCCCAACGCACCTTGCCGAGGGGCATACATTGCAGCACAGCACAATACACAGCAACACACTAATGCCTGGTGTGCTGGTAAAATGGTCCATATACCAGTTTTGATGCACTGGCAGCCAATTCACTTAAAACGTGCCGCCTAATACAACGCATGTTGACACGTGTTAGCACACATGCGCTAAGTCCTGGTGCGTGTGCACCATCCCTGTGCTGGGTTCCCTGGTCTGTACACCCACTGTGCCCATTATGAGGTATTCCCACCATCCCTGTGCTGAGTTCCTGGGTCTGTACACCTGCTGTGCCCATTATGAGGGGCTCCCACCATCCCTGTGCTGAGTTCCTGGGTCTGTACACCCGCTGTGCCCATTATGAGGGGCTCCCACCATCCCTGTGCTGAGTTCCTGGGTCTGTATACCCGCTGTGCCCATTATGAGGGGCTCCCACCATCCCTGTGCTGAGTTCCCGGGTCTGCACTCCTGTTGTGCCCATTATGAGGGGTTCCCACCATCCCTGTGCTGAGTCCCTGGGTCTGTATACCCACTGTGCCCATTATGAGGAGTTCTCACCATCCCTGTGCTGAATTCCTGGGTCTGTATACCCGCTGTGCCCATTATGAGGAGTTCTCACCATCCCTGTGCTGAGTTCTCGGTTCTGTACACCCGCTGTGCCCATTATGAGGGGCTCCCACCATCCCTGTGCTGAGTTCCCAGGTCTGTATACCCGCTGTGCCCATTATGAGGGGCTCCCACCATCCCTGTGCTGAGTTCCTGGGTCTGTATACCCGCTGTGCCCATTATGAGGGGTTCTCACCATCCCTGTGCTGAGTTCCCAGGTCTGTATACCCACTGTGCCCATTATGAGGGATTCCCACCATCCCTGTGCTGAGTTCCCAGGTCTGTACACCTGCTGTGCCCATTATTAGGGGTTCCCACCATCCCTGCTGGATTTGGAGAATATAACAGGAGGAGCTGGCACACACGAAGGTGGACAAGAACAAAGCCATAGATTACGGCAGGGAGATCTCACTATTGGAGTATCCAAGATATACAAGAATCCAAGGAATGACTCCGCCCTCCAGGCTACAACTAGAATTTCAAACTTTTGGGTGGACTAACCCTTTAACAAGAATGGGAAATTTTCCCCGCAATTGGTGTCAAGCAGGCGTTACTTTCCGTCACTTTTTTTAGAAACATCGGTTTTATCCAAACATTCCCCTCGGCTCATATTGCTACTTTCGAAAGATAACGTCCATCATAGCGCGGGGCCCTCTCAGGACGCACTCGGGGCCCATAGCCAAATCTTGATTGACATGCCTCGCAGAAAGAAAATCCTGTTTGCTTTCCATTTCTATGAGCTCCATATGAGCCCTAATCCCCTCTAATCCCCGGCTGCGGAAATGTATAGAGACGGACCGCCGGGACCGCCCCCCCCCCCCACCCGTATCCGTGCGCGATTCCGAAATGAAATCGGTGACAGTTTGGGGTGAAAGCCGCGATGTCAGAGGGAAGAATATTATAGAGGCCTATAGATATCAATGTAAAGAAAAAAAATCAGCCGAACCTGCTTTCTATTATTACTTTAATTGGGGTCACTTCCTCTGGTTACCCGGAGGGACCTCCGACCTCTGACCCCTGAACATGTGTCAGTCACTAACTGCTTCCAGGAAATCCTCTTACCTACGCCGGGTAGAGCGAGATCATTCTTGTCATTGCTCACTGACACATGGAAGGTTCACTTCACATCTCACTCGGCTCCTTTCAAGAGCGAGCGAATTCCTGGCGATGACACGACTTCCAGGAAAAGTAGACCTCCCCTGGGATCAATGGGCACAGAAGACAAAGGGGGATGCGAGGGATGGGACAGGGGACAAAGGGGACACAAGAGACGGGACAGGGGACAAAGAGGGTTCAAGAGATAGGACAGGCACTAAGTGAGTTTAATTACCACCTTAATCATCCACAGAACCTGTGTAATTAATATGTACTCGGGTTTAAAGGGATGAGGTGGCAGCCCTACTGGGGACAAAGGGGGTGCAAGAGATGGGATGGTGACAAAAGGGGCGCAAGAGACTGGACGCAGACAAAGGGAATGCAAGATATGGGGCGGGGGAAAAAGGGGGTGCAAGAGATGGAACAGGGACAAAAGAGATGGGACAGAGAACAAAGGGGGGCACAAGAGATGGGATGGGAAACAGAGGGGCGCAAGAAACGGGACAGGGGACAAACGGATGAGGTGACAACCTTACTGGGGACAAAGGGGATGCAAGAGATGGGATGGTGACAAAGGGGGTGCAAGAGATTGGACGCGGATAATGGGGGTGCAAATGATGGGACAGGGAACTAAAGGGGCAGGGAACCAAAGGAGGGAGCAAGAGATAGGACAGGGGACAAAGGGGGTGCAGAGATGCAACAGGGAACAAAGGGGACACAAGAGACGAGACATGGAACAAAGGGGGTGCAAAAGATGGAACAGGGGACAAAGGGGGTGCGAGAGATGGGACAGGGGACAAAGGAGACGCTAGAGAAAAGACAGGAGACAAAAGGGGTGCAAGAGACAGAGCCACTGGAAAAGGGGGTGAAAGAGATGGGACAGGGAACAAAGGGGGAGCAAGAGACAGGACAGGGAACCAAAGGGGGGGGGCAAAAGATGGGACAGGAAACAAAGGGGTGCAAGCAGGGGCGTAACTACCACCATAGCGACCCATGCGGGCGCTATGGGGCCTGCAGCCGAGTGGGGCCCGGTGAGGATGAGAGCACCGCCGGCACAGTCTCCCAGCCAGGGGAAGAGAGAGGAGAGGAAGAGGTGAGCTGTCCGTATCAGCAGAGAGCTGAATTGCCCGATGTAATAGCTTTCATTAGAACTTCCAGTGTTCCCGGGGCTCATCGTCACATAGCTCCACCTCTTGGCCCGGCCCCTTGGATAGACAGAATGCCGATCCAATGCGGGACGTGTGACGTCATCAAAGGCGTCGGGCCAAGAGGTGGGGCTCTGTGACGATGAGCCCCGGGAAGACGGGAAATTCAAATGAAAGCTATTACAGCGGGCAATCCCCCTCTCTGCTGATCCGGGTGGCTTGCCTCTTCCTCTGCATAGGTGGGGCTGTATGGGGCACAGGCAGACCAGGCTGTATTGGGCACAGGCATAACAGGCTGTATGGGGCACAGGCAGACCAGGCTGTATGGGGCACAGGCAGAACAGGCTGTATGGGGCACAGGTCACGCTGTATGGGGCACAGGTCACACTGTATGGGGCACAGGTCATGCTGTATGAGGCACAGGCAGACCAGGCTGTATGGGGCACAGGTCACGCTGTATGGGACACAGGTCACGCTGTATGTGGCACAGGTCACGCTGCATTGGGCACAGGTCACGTTGCATGGAGCACAGGTCACACTGCATGGGGCACAGGTCATGCTGCATTGGGCACAGTTCACGTTGTATGGGGCACAGGTCACGCTGTATGGGGCACAGGTCACGCTGTATTGGGCACAGGTACCGCTGTATGGGGCACAGGTCACGCTGCATGGGGCACAGCTCACGCTGAATTGACACTAGGGCAGCTGTGGGGGGGGGCTGTTTGCAGGGGGGCCCCATATAACATTTTGCTATGGGGCCCTGCTATTTCTAGTTACGCCCCTGGGTGCAAGAGATGGGAAAGTGAACAAAGGGGGCACAAGAGAGAGGAAAGAGAACAAAGAGGGTTCAAGAGATGGGATAGGAACAAGGGGAGTGCAGGAGGTGGGACCCAGGACAAAAGGGGTGCAAGATATGGGATGGAGACAAAGTGGGCACAAGAGACGGGACAGGGAACAAAGAGGGATGCAGGAGATGGGACCGAGGATTAGGGTTGCCACCTCATCCCTTTAAACCTGAACACATATAAATTACACAGGTTCTGAGGCTAATTTAATGCAGATAAGGCACCAAGTGAGTTTAATTACCACGTTAATCAGCCACAGAACCTGAGTAATTTTTATGTGTTCGGGGATGAGGTGGCAACCCTACCAGGGATAAAGGGATGCAAGAGATGGGATGGGGACAAAGGGGTGGCACAAGAGACAGGACAGGGGATAAAGGGAGTGCAAGAGATTGGATGGGGACGAAGGGGGGTGCAAGAGACGAGACAGGGGACAAAGGGGGGTGATGAGACGGGACAGGGGACAAAGGGGAGCGCAAGAGACAGGACAGGGGGTAAAGGGGGTGCAAGAGATGGGATGGGGACAAAGGGGTGGCGCAAGAGACGCGACAGAGGACAAAGGGGGGTGATGAGACGGGACAGGGGACAAAGGGGAGCGCAAGAGACAGGACAGGGGATAAAGGGGGTGCAAGAGATGGGATGGGGACAAAGGGGAGCGCAAGAGACAGGACAGGGGATAAAGGGGGTGCAAGAGATGGGATGGGGACAAAGGGGTGGCGCAAGCGACAGGACAGGGGACAAAGAGGGTGCAAGAGATGGGATGGGGACAAAGGGGGGGGGGTGCAAGAGACGGGAGAGGGGACAAAGGGGGGTGCAAGAGAGGGGACAAAGAGAGTGCAAGAGATGAGAAGCCTAGTCTGATTGTCACTCGCCTGTGTGTGTTCTCATTAGGTCTTCCATCAGATGATTGAGCCCCACAGCCTGAAGATTTATCTCATATCGCGATGTCCAGTTCTGCAACGCGTTACTGTGTTCATGGCAGCTGACAATCCATTAGGGATCACAAATAAATGATTCATCGATGATTAATGTATTGATCAATGCAACACATGCGATGTCGACTAAAAATATGATCAGAAACGATCTATTGAAAATGATCAAATAATCCAGGGGTCTCCAAAAGTTTTCAGTATGTGGGCCGCATTGTATATTTTACATATTTATTATTATATGTATTTATATAGCGCCGACAATTTACACAGCTTTTTATATATACGGCTCTGTGCACATGTTTTAGGCAGGTGTGAAGAAATGCTGTCAAGTAAGAATGCTTTCAAAAATATATGTTTTAATTGTTTATTTTTATCAATTCACAAATTGCAAAGTGAGTGAACAGAAGAAAAATCTAAATCAATCAATATTTGGTGTGACTATCCTTTCAAATCAGCATCAATTCTTACACTTGCACAAAGTCAGGGATTTGTAGGATTAGAGTCAGGTGTATGATTAATAAATTATACTAAGCAGGTGCTAATGATCATCAATTTCATGTAGGTTTCATATGTAGGCACAGCCAATACCTGAAACAGAAACAACTGTGTAGGAGGCTTAAAACTGGGCGAGGAACGGCCAAACTCTGCTACTAAAGTGAGATTGTGGAAGACATTGTCATGTCACAGGTCATACACCGTGGCAAGACTGAGCACAGCAGCAAGACACAAGGTAGTTATACTGCATCACAGTGGTGGAACTTTCAGGGTCGCAGCAGTCGCATTTGCGACTGGGCCCTGGCGTTCTGCCGCTCTGGGGGGCCCCCAAGACCCGCCACCTTCCCCTGCACCACTGGCTGTCAATTTAGAATGTAGTGGGGGGAGGTGGGAGGCAGCGATCGGCAGCTCTATGGTGCCCGCGAGCTGCAGGATCTCCCTGGGGCTTGTCGATCTCTTCCCGACTGTATACAGTGGAGAGGGGAGGAGCCTCTGACCCGGGCATGTATCCGCGTCACTCAGTTTACAAGTGTGTCGGCTCTGCTTCTACACTCTTGCTGATACCTGGTCGGGTCAGAGGCACCTCCGCTCTCCACTGTATACAGTCGGGAAGAGAACTACGAGCCCCAGGGAGATCCCGCGGCTCGCGGGCACCATAGAGCTGCCGATCGCCACCTCCCACCTCCCCCCAGGTGGGGCGTCCAGAGATGTGCTGGGGGTTGGAGGTGCACAGCAGAGACCAGCCAGGTACAGGGGAACCTCTGGAAGGGGGGGGACAGCCGTCTGGGGACCCTGATGTAAGGGGGGCCCTCTGGGGACCCTGATGTAAGGGGGGCTCTCTGTGGACCCTGATGTAAGGAGGGTCTCTCTGGGGACCCTGATGTAAGGAGGGGCTCTCTGGGGACCCTGATGTAAGGGAGGCTCTCTGGGGACCCTGATGTAATGAGGGGGCTCTGGGGACCCTGATTTAAAGGGAAGGCTCTCTGGGGACCCTGATGTAAGGGGGGCTCTCTGGGGACCCTGGTGTAAGGAGGGGCTATCTGGGGACCCTGGTAAAGGGGGGGGGCTCTCTGGGGACCCTGATGTAAAGGGGAGGCTCTCTGGGGAACCTGATGTAAGGGGGGGGCTCTCTGGGGACCCTGATGTAAGGTTCAGTTCTCTGGGGACCCTGATGTAAGGAAGGGGCTCTTTGGTGACCCTGATGTAATGTGGGGGCTCTGGGGACCCTGATGTAAGGGGGAGGCTCTCTGGGGACCCTGATGTAAGGGGGGAGGCTCTTTGGGGACCCTGATGTAAGTAGGGAGGCTCTCTGGGGACCCTAATATAAGGGAAGGGAGGCTCTCTGGGGACCCTGATGTAAGGGGGGATCCACTATCAGATATGTAACGATATTTTATATATAATATATTATAATATATATATATTTATATATATATATATATATATATATATATATATATATATATATATATATATGACATCTGACCAAAAAAAAAAAGATTTCTGATTCTCAGAAAATTATGTTTTTTTACATGTACATTTCAAGTCTCAGAGGATGAAATTGGCTAATTCGCTCTGATTGTTTTAATTGATTCCTCATTGTTCCCGTTCTTCCATTAACAGACTTGTCAAAGGTAAACGTGACAATGGAACGGGTAACTTAAAAATGACAAATAACAGATGTAAGTTATAATAATAAGCGCACTGTCCCACAATGGAGTCATTTTATAAAAAAAAAAAAAAAAAAGAAACAATTATAGTCAAAAAGAATAAAAGACGTGAGGGTGTCAAAATTAATTGGTTTGACATTTGTGAAAGAATGTTAGATTGTTCCATCTGGGAGACAATGAAAGCATACCAGGGTTCGCAGATGAAGTATTGTATGGGGGAAGAAGTCACCCAATCCTCCTCCCCCTCCCACCCGCCATGTACCAACAAATAAAGTTTCCCTTAATGTAATTTTGATGTAATGCTTTAAGGGCCCGTTCACCCCAGAACGCAGTGCACAGTGCTTGCTAGATGTTAATTGTTAATGGCACCCCCAACACATCTAGCAAACATAGCTGTCTGGGGACTCTCGGGGGCAATTTTTAAAAGCAGCACGTGCTTTCATTTCTGCGCATTCCCGTGCATTTGGCAGCCCACTGAAATGAATAGGCTGCCAAAAACAGAACGTGTGCAAACAAGCAAAAACATGCTTGTTCGAATACGCGCGTTCTCATGTGAGCCGGCACTTGGGGTGTTGTTAACTTAACATTGCCACCTGACGCAGAACGCAACTGCAGTGGGTTTTGAACGGGTTTCCCGCACAGCATTCTGGTGTGAATGGGGCTCAAAATGAATGTAGCCCTCTTTTATGGGGGGTTATAAGAAATGGCTCTCCCAAGGCAGGATATTGTACTAAACCTGTAGGTAAAGAAGAGACCTGAAGACAAGGTCTACAGTCAAGGAGAGATCCTCCAACTGTTGTCCAACCAGCCTGGGACGGAGCTTCTCAGCAGCAGGAACTGTTTTGTGGCTATCTACTCTGTGCTTTAATCCCTCCCTAGTAGATTATAAGGCCTCATGCACACTGGACGTTTTTACAGCCGCTGTTTTTGACTTTAGGCATTTTTTTCTGCAGCCATTAAACTCCCCAACATGTTATCCTATGTTTCCATGCACACATAGGCTGTTATGAACGTTTTTTGGGGAGGGGTGTTTTCTGGCTGAAAAAAACCCCAGAACTAGTGAGTTTTAAGAGGAGTTTTTCAGCTGTAAAAACGCTCTAACTCTGATAAAAGCTTAAAAATGCATAAAAACACAGCTATTCTGTGTTTATCAGCATTTTTGAACCATAAGCTTTTGTGGGAGTATAGTTTTGCTAAAAAAAAAAAAGCTAAAAAAACACAACAGCTACAAAAAACAGCAACAAAACAGCAACAAAAAAATTGTAGAAAAACGCTGCAAAACTCATTCTACAGCTACAGCAAATGCTACTGGAATTTTTTTTATAAGGTCCAGTGTGCATGAGGCCTAATAGTTCCTTCTGGCTTGGGGTTCAGCAGCATGGGCAGGGCATGAGGCTGAGACTTTCTCTCTCTCTCTCCTTCCTCCTTCTAGGCTTTCAAAGCCAACATCTCAGGGACAGGAAGTGGATACATAATATATTAACAGGCATTTACAAATTTAGGCAGTAGATGGGCAGCAGACCCTTACACTAACACAGAAGATTTTCCACTGTAATGGAAGCTGGTGTTGACCATCCATGCACAAGACTGTTAGCTTTCAATCCCCTTCACCAGTTCTGGTCAACTATCATGATAAAGAGGGACTCAAGTGTGGCCCCTCATGTCACCAAAGAGGCTCACATTGTATAAGACTGTAGACATTCCTTGGAGATTGGGTAAAGGCTTTTAGAAGACATCCATAGAATAGAAGCATGTTTCAGGAGGCCATCATAGACAAATTTATAAGACTGCTAGAGATCACAACTATTACAACCTATTAGTTAGCACTTCTGGCTTGCAGCACTGGGGTCCCTGGTTTGAATCCCAGCCAGGACATTATCTGCATGGAGTTTGCCTGTTCTCGCATTGCTTGATGGGTTTCCTCCCACACTCCAAAGACACGCGGGTAGGTTAACTGGCTGCTTTCAAAATTGGTCCTAGTATGTACAGTACAGTATGTGAGATGGAAAGTAAGATCCTTGGGGGCAGGGCCGAATGTAAACTGTAAAGCACTGCGTAAATTGAAAGTGCTATATATATAGTACCTGTAATAAACAAATCAATGCATCCACATTTGTGCTCCCTACAGGCCCCATTTAATGCAAACCATGGCCCATTAACTAGGGCTTAAAGGGGATCTTCACCCATTCCAATGACTTGGCTCATCTGTATCCCGCCAACCCTCCGCTACACATTTATCGTGTTCTTTTTTTGTTGTTGTTTGTTTACTGTTTTTTTTTAAATTTTCAGCTGCCCCCCAATTCTCCATCATTCGCCTAGGTCAGTCATGTCCAAAGTCTGGCCCCTGGGCCAATTGCGGTTCGTGCTCCGGTTTATTATGGCCCCACTGGTAATTTGGATATATATATCTTTTGTGGCCCCCAACAATTGGTTGGGGGGCCACAAAAGATATATACCGTATTTATCGTTCTGGAAGCCTGGGAGGGTACGGAAGGGAGGCGGGACAAGTGCCGTCAAATTACATACAGAAGAATCTCCTGTTTACTCAGCGGCCTCTGTATTAGGAAGTCCCATCTCCTGGGCTGCCATTAAACGACTGTTCTGTCTATCATAGGAGGCGGGACTTTATATTAACCACTTAAGCCCCGGACCATTATGCTGCCTAAGGACCAGAGGTCTTTTTCCAATTTGGCACTGCGTCGCTTTAACTGCTAATTGCGCGGTCATGCAATGCTGTACCCAAACGAAATTTGCGTCCTTTTCTTCCCACAAATAGAGCTTTCTTTTGATGGTATTTGATCACCTCTGCCGTTTTTATTTTTTGCGCTATAAACGGAAAAAGACCGAAAATTTTGAAAAAAAATGATATTTTCTACTTTTTGTTATAAAAAAAATCCAATAAACTCAATTTTAGTCATACATTTAGGCCAAAATTTATTCGGCCACATGTCTTTGGTAAAAAAAAAGTTAATAAGCGTATATTTATTGGTTTGCGCAAAAGTTATAGCGTCTACAAACTAGGGTACATTTTCTGGAATTTACACAGCTTTTAGTTTATGACTGCCTATGTCATTTCATGAGGTGCTAAAATGGCAGGGCAGTACAAAACCCCCCCAAATGACCCCATTTTGGAAAGTAGACACCCCAAGGAAATTGCTGAGAGGCATGTAGAACCCATTGAATATTTATTTTTTTTGTCCCAAGTGATTGAATAATGACAAAAAAAAAAAAAAAAAAAAATATTTACAAAAAGTTGTCACTAAATGATATATTGCTCACACAGGCCATGGGCCTATGTGGAATTGCACCCCAAAATACATTCAGCTGCTTCTCCTGAGTATGGGGATACCACATGTGTGGGACTTTTTGGGAGCCTAGCCGCGTACGGGGCCCCGAAAACCAATCACCGCCTTCAGGATTTCTAAGGGCATAAATTTTTGATTTCATTCCTCACTACCTATCACAGTTTTGAAGGCCATAAAATGCCCAGATGGCACAAAACCCCCCCAAATGACCCCATTTTGGAAAGTAGACACTCCAAGCTATTTGCTGAGAGGCATGTTGAGTCCATGGAATACTTTCTTTTTTGACACAAGTTGCGGGAAAGTGACGATTTTTTTTTTTTTGCACAAAGTTGTCACTAAATGATATATTTCTCACACGGGCCATGGGCATATGTGGAATTGCACCCCAAAATACATTTAGCTGCTTCTCCTGAGTACGGGGATACCACATGTGTGGGACTTTTTGGGAGCCTAGCCGCATACGGGGCCCCGAAAACCAAGCACCGCCTTCAGGATTTCTAAGGGCATAATGTTGTGATTTGACTCCTCACTACCTATCACAGTTTTGAAGGCCATAAAATGCCAAGATGGCACAAAACCCCCCCAAATGACCCCATTTTGGAAAGTAGACACCCCAAACTATTTGCTGAGAGGCATGTTGAGTCCATGGAATATTTTATATTTTGACACAAGTTGCGGGAAAGTAACACTTTTTTTTTTTTTTTTTTTGCACAAAGTTGTCACTAAATGATATATTGCTCAAACATGCCATGGGCATATGTGGAATTACACCCCAAAATACATTCTGCTGCTTCTCCTGAGTATGGGGATACCACATGTTTAGGACTTTTTGGGAGCCTAGCCGCGTACGGGGCCCCGAAAACCAATCACCGCCTTCAGGATTTCTAAGGGCATAAATTTTTGATTTCATTCCTCACTACCTATCACAGTTTTGAAGGCCATAAAATGCCCAGATGGCACAAAACCCCCCCAAATGACCCCATTTTGGAAAGTAGACACTCCAAGCTATTTGCTGAGAGGCATGTTGAGTCCATGGAATACTTTCTTTTTTGACACAAGTTGCGGGAAAGTGACAATTTTTTTTTTTTTTGCACAAAGTTGTCACTAAATGATATATTTCTCACACAGGCCATGGGCATATGTGGAATTGCACCCCAAAATACATTTAGCTGCTTCTCCTGAGTATGGGGATACCACATGTGTGGGACTTTTTGGGAGCCTAGCCGCATACGGGGCCCCGAAAACCAAGCACCGCCTTCAGGATTTCCAAGGGCATAATGTTGTGATTTGACTCCTCACTACCTATCACAGTTTTGAAGGCCATAAAATGCCAAGATGGCACAAAACCCCCCCAAATGACCCCATTTTGGAAAGTAGACACCCCAAACTATTTGCTGAGAGGCATGTTGAGTCCATGGAATATTTTATTTTTTGACACAAGTTGCGGGAAAGTGACAATTTTTTTTTTTTTTTTTTTTTTTTGCACAAAGTTGTCACTAAATGATATATTGCTCAAACATGCCATGGGCATATGTGGAATTACACCCCAAAATATATTCTGCTGCTTCTCCTGAGTATGGGGATACCACATGTGTGGGACTTTTTGGGAGCCTAGCCGCATACGGGGCCCCGAAAACCAAGCACCGGCTTCAGGATTTCTAAGGGCGTTAAGTTGTGATTCCACTCCTCACTACCTATCACAGTTTTGAAGGCCATAAAATGCCAAGATGGCAAAACCCCCCCCCCAAATGACCCCATTTTGGAAAGTAGACACCCCAAGCTATTTGCTGAGAGGCATGGTGAGTATTTTGCAGCTCTCATTTGTTTTTGAAAATGAAGAAAGACAAGAAAAATGTATTTTTTTTTTCTTTTTTCAATTTTCGAAAGTTTGTGACAAAAAGTGAGGTCTGCAAAATACTCACTATACCTCTCAGCAAATAGCTTGGGGTGTCTATTTTCCAAAATGGGGTCATTTGGGGGGGGGTTGTGCCATCTGGGCATTCCATGGCCTCCGAAACTGTGCTAGGCAGTGAAGAGTGAAATCAAAAATTTACGCCCTTAGAAAGCCTGAAGGCGGGGCTTGGTTTTCGGGGTCCCGTGCGCGGCTAGGCTCCCAAAAAGTCCCACACATGTGGTATCCCCGTACTCAGGAGAAGCAACAGAATGTATTTTGGGGTATAATTTCACATATTCCCATGGCATGTTTGAGCAATATATCATTTAGTGACATCTTTGTGCAAAAAAAAAAAAAAAGATTTGTCTCTTTCCCGCAACTTGTGTCACAATATAAAATATTCCATGGACTCGACATGCCTCTCAGCAAATAGCTTGGGGTGTCTACTTTCCAAAATGGGGTCATTTGGGGGGGGTTTGAACTGTCCTGGCATTTTATGCACAACATTTAGAAGCTTATGTCACACATCACCCACTCTTCTAACCACTTGAAGACAAAGCCCTTTCTGACACTTTTTGATTACATGAAAAAAATAATTTTTTTTTGCAAGAAAATTACTTTGAACCCCCAAACATTATATATATTTTTTAAAGCAAATGCCCTACAGATTAAAATGGTGGGTGTTTCATATTTTTTTTTCACACAGTATTTGCGCAGCGATTTTTCAAACGCATTTTTGGGGGAAAAACACACTTTTTAAAATTTTAATGCACTAAAACACACTATATTGCCCAAATGTTTGATGAAATAAAAAAGATGATCTTAGGCCGAGTACATGGATACCAAACATGACATGCTTTAAAATTGCGCACAAACGCGCAGCGGCGACAAAATAAATACATTTTTAAAAGCCTTTAAAAGCCTTTACAGGTTACCACTTTAGATTTACAGAGGAGGTCTACTGCTAAAATTACTGCCCTCGTTCTGTCCTTCGCGGTGATACCTCACATGCATGGTGCAATTGCTGTTTACATTTGACGCCAGACCGACGCTTGCGTTCGCCTTTGCGCGAGAGCAGGGGGGGACAGGGGTGCTTTTTTTTTTTTTTTTTTTTTTCTTTATTATTTTTTCACTTTTTTATCTTATTTTTAAACTGTTCCTTTCATTTTTATTTTTTTTTAATTAATTTTATTGTTATCTCAGGGAATGTAAATATCCCCTATGATAGCAATAGGTAGTGACAGGTACTCTTTTTTTAAAAAATTGGGCTCTATTAGACCCTAGATCTCTCCTCTGCCCTCAAAGCATATGACCACACCAAGATCGGTGTGATAAAATGCTTTCCCAATTTCCCAATGGTGCTGTTTACATTCGGCGAAATCTAAGTCATGAAATGCTCGTAGCTTCCGGTTTCTTAGGCCATAGAGATGTTTGGAGCCATTCTGGTCTCTGATCAGCTCTATGGTCAGCTGGCTGAATCACCGGCTGCATTCTCAGGTTCCCTGTTGGGACAGGAAAGCCAGAGAAAAACATGGAAGACGGTGGGGGAGGGGGGGCATTCCCTCCCACTGCTTGCAAAAGCAGTCTAGAGGCTAATTAGCCGCTAGGATTGCTTTTACATGAAAGCCGACCGCTGGCTGAAAAGAATGATACCAAGATGATACCTAAACCTGCAGGCATCATTCTGGTATAACCACTCAAAGTCCAGCAACATACCAGTACGTTGCTGGTCCTTGTTAGGCATATATTGTAAACTTTTTTTTCATGCAGCCTGTGGGCTGAACGAAAAAAAGATATTGATCGGTGGGTATGCCCACCATTAGAATACCTCCCTTCATCCACCCACTTCTAATGATGGGCATACATGCACCATTTATATATGCCGAAGCATGGGGGCATCCTCCCGCTAAAGGCAGGAGCAAATCGCTCCTCCACCCACTACTGCCCCCACGCTTCGGCATATATGCTGAAGTATGTACCTGTGGTGGTGAAATCACCTCCGACAGCGTTGGAGTCACGGCTTTATATATCGTGGGAGCAAACGCTGTTGCTGTCAAGATAAATAAATCCGCGCTGCAACTGAATGGCGTACCTGCTAAGCAAATGATGGTTAACAATAAAACAAAGCAACATTACAGTATAACAGTAAGACTTACCATACCTGCAAAGCAAATACAAAAAAAAAAATAGTAAAAAATTAAACATTTAACGCAACCTGTGCCTAAAATATATATATGCCGAAGCATGGGGGCATCCTCCCGCAAAAGGCAGGAGCAAATCGCTCCTCCACCCACTTCTGCCCCCACGCTTCGGCATATATGCTGAAGTATGTAACTGTGGTGGTGAAATCACCTCCGACAGCGTTGGAGTCACGGCTTTATATATCGTGGGAGCAAACGCTGTTGCTGTCAAGATAAATAAATCCGCGCTGCAACTGAATGGCGTACCTGAAAACAATAAAATGGTTACCAACAAAACACAGTAAACGGTAAAGTATGAAAAATCTGAAAAGGAAACATGGTAAAACATAATAACAATAAAACATTGCAGAATAGAATAGAGTAAAAAAGAGAAGAACAATAGAGAGAGAATAGAGAGAGAGAGAACAATAAAACAACAACTATTTTTGGTTTTTTTATTTTATATTTTTTTTTGTGTTTTTATTTTTTTTAATTTTTTTTTATTTTTTTTTTTTTTACACTTTTTTTTAGTAACTTTTAACTTTTGTAACTTTTGTTCCAGGTTTGGGTCTCTCAAAATGCAATGGCATCTTGGGAGACCCTGTGTTAGTGTGCCTAGTCTGTGCAATGCTGAACCCTACGCTAATACTCAACTAATGTATGGTAGCGTTCAAAGCATTCACCCATGCAAAGACCAGGATTGCCAGGACAGGAGGGACAATAAGACCGGGTGTCACGCCTAAATCCGCGCTTGCTGCAGACACGACATCTTTTTTGGGGGGCTCGTTGGGTAGGGGTACTCGGGATGGCATAAGGAAAATGCCGCTCATGCAGCCGGCTTACTGCATTTGGTTGGGGAAGGTGAGGTAGAGCACCGTCTGGAAACAGAAGGGCTCTGACGATCTCTTCCTGGAATTTAAGGAAGGATCCAGTCCATCCTGAAGCTCTGTATAGCACATGAGCATTCAGCAAAGCCAATTGAAATAAGTATACAGACACTTTTTTGTACCAGCGTCTGGCCTTACGGGCAACTAAGTACGGCGCCAACAACTGGTCGTTGAGGTCCACCCCTCCCATATTAAGGTTGTATTCGTGGACACAGAGGGGTTTCTCCACAACACCAGTCGCCGTAGAAATTTGGGTCGTCGTGTCTGCATGAAGGGAGGTGAGAACGAAAACATTCTTCTTATCCCTCCACTTCATAGCGAGCAAATTATTATACTTCAAGCAGGCTCTCTCCCCCAGCCTAAGACGGGAATCTACAAGCCGCTGGGGAAAGCCCCGGCGATTAGGTCGCACGGTGCCACATGCTCCAATCTGCTGATCAAACAAGTGACTAAAAAGTGGCACGCTCGTATAATAATTGTCCACGTACAAGTGGTACCCCTTTCCGAATAAGGGTGACACCAAGTCCCACACTATCTTGCCAGCGCTTCCTATGTAGTCAGGGCAGTTTGTCGGCTCTACGCAGGGGCGGATCCAGGGGGGGGGCAACAGGGCAATTGCCCCCCCCGAAATAATAGCACACACACTCTTAATGTAACTGTCTCCTGCGCTCCGCTGCCGGCCCGAGTCTCTCTCTCACATGTGCCGATCAGCGGCGCCGAGAGAGAGACTCGCGTGTGGTATGTACGGGTGGCGGCGGCGGTCACTGACACTGAAGGAAGGATAGGTGGGTGGAGCCTCTTCCCTGCTCTGCACTCGTTGCTAGACGCCAGGCGGCCCTGGCATTAGCAACGAGTGACGTCACGGTCAGTCACACTCACACTGCAGTGAGTGAGTGAGTCACGGCGTCACGTCGGAGGTCGGACTCGAGTCTCTCAGAGCCGACCGACGTGACAGTGTGACAGGGCCTGGAGCGGGCGGCTGGTGTGTGACTGAGGCTGAGCGAGGCAGCGAGCAGGCAGGTGTTGAAGCCCCTCCCCTTCTGATAATGTGACTGAAGGGACATGGCGTCGCGGCCATCTTGGTACTCCCGCACTCGTCCACAGTAAGCCTAGTGTTTGTAAGTCGGCAAGCGGACATCTTTATACACCCACCAGAGTCTTGCTTATCACAGTCATTTTTAACAGTAAACTCAACTTATATTTCACTAAATAAGCTGAGTTTACTATTAAAAATAACTGTGAAAAGCAAGACTCCGGTGGGTGTATAAAGATGTCTGCTTGCCGACTTCTAACTCTAGTCTTACTGCTGACAAGTGAGGGTGTACCAAGATGGCCGCAATGCAACATGCTTTTGCATGCATATTCTGATGAGTTACAATATCTCTCACTGCCCGCCCTCACTCTAGGACACATCCACTGGCAACTTGGCAAGTGACAATCCACATGTTGTGGCAGGCGACATTGGCAAGTGACAATCCGCATCTTGTGGCAAGCGACATTGGCAAGTGAGAATCTGCATGTTGTGGCAGGCGACATTGGCAAGTGACAATCCGCATCTTGTGGCAGGCGACATTGGCAAGTGACAATCCGCATCTTGTGGCAGGCGACATTGGCAAGTGACAATCCGCATCTTGTGGCAGGCGACATTGGCAAGTGACAATCTGCATGTTGTGGCAGGCGACATTGGCAAGTGACAATCCGCATCTTGTGGCAGGCGACATTGGCAAGTGACAATCCGCATCTTGTGGCAGGCGACATTGGCAAGTGACAATCCGCATGTTGTGGCAGGCGACATTGGCAAGTGACAATCCGCATGTTGTGGCAGGCGACATTGGCAAGTGACACGCTGCATCTGGTGGCAGGCGACGGTAGCAAGTGACACGCTCAGGGCTCCCAATGATTCTGCATTATGGTGAGTTGAACGATTTCATTTTACATTACAATGTAATAATATAAATAATGCGCCTCAATCATCCTGACACCACATCAACCATGGTGCTGTTATGATTGAAGCGCCAACACCAGCCATTGCCCGACAAATTGCCCGCAAAATTTTATGGCAGTGCCCCTCCCGAGACTAGGCTCTGGATCCGCCCCTGGCTCTACGTGACTATCTTTTCCCTCGTAAACCATAAATCTACATGTATAGCCTGTGGCCCTGTCACAGAGCTTATACATCTTGACCCCGTATCTGGCACGCTTGCTGGGAAGGTACTGTTTGAAGGACAAGCGGCCAGAAAACTTAATCAGGGACTCATCAACGCAGACAACTTGATGGGGGGTAAACAAGTCTGCAAAACGTTGGTTGAAGTGGTTTACGAGGGGCCGAATTTTGTAGAGCCGATCGTATGCAGGGTCTCCACGAGGACGACAGAGTTCATTGTCGTTGAAGTGCATGAACCGCAAAATCTGCTCGTATCGTGCCCTGGCCATGGAAGCAGAGAACAAGGGTGAATGGTAAATTGGGTCAGTGGACCAATATGACCGCAACTTACTCTTTTTATTCAACCCCATGAGGAGGGAAAGGCCCAGAAAGGTCTTAAATTCGGAGACCGTAATTGGTCTCCAATCTCTGGCAAGGGTGGACTGGGGCATAGTGGCGATGTATTGACCAGCGTATAAATTGCTTTGGTCCACAATAGATCTATAGAGATCTTCGGTGAAAAACAGTGAATAAAAATCCAGTGGCATAAAGTCAACTGTTTCCACCTGAATTCCGGGTTGGCCAGTGAAAGGGGGAAGTACGGGTGCTGCAGAAGTGGAAGGTTCCCAATTCGGATTGGCCAATGCAGCAGGAAGGGCACTATGGGCACGACGGGCCTGTCTTTGTCTTCTTGGTGGCAGCGGGACACTACTAGTGCTTGCCACCTCGCCAGCTTGAACTGCACTTATGGGACTCGCCACGTCACCACGTGATACTGCAGTGCTGGATGTACGACCAGGGTGTACTAGGCCGCTGGTGCTTGCCAGTTCACCAGAAGGAGTAGCGGCGCTAGTACTGCTCTGCTCCATACGAGAGCCCTGCGGTTCTTGCACTTCAAGGACAGAAGAAGATTGGGGTCTGGTACGCCTGACCCTAGCAGGGACCACAACTCTGTCGTCAGAGCTATCTGTCATGGAGCCGCTGTCCTCTACAGGATCGTATTCTGAGCCTGAACTTGACAGATGAGTGACTTCCTCTTCACTATCTGTCATACTCAGAAACGTGTAGGCCTCTTCACTAGTGTACCTTCTATTTGCCATTTTGGGCTCTAAATTTAGGGGTACACTAGTGAGACTCACAGGCAAAAAAGCTCCTGACTGTTGGCGACTGTATCAAAACGCTACCAAAAAACTGTTAGCGATCGCAGGGATCAGGCCTGACTCTGCGAACGCTGCAGTTATGTGTGCTTAGTGTTTTGTAAGTGTCAGTTATCGATCGATACTGCACTTGGGTGGGCTGGGCAGGGCTGGGCCGAGGAGCAAAACGCAGGTGCTAGCAGGTATCTGGGCTGATCCCGCTAACACTGCGTTTCAGGGAACCCTAAACTGCTGGGGAGTATAGATCTGATCGGATCAGATATCGATCCGTTCAGATACTATAGCACTAAGGGAGGTGTATGCTGCGTGCGTGGGTTTTAGCTGTACTGGCGCTAACCTGACGCTGCCTGGGGCGACGCAGACCTTATCTGATCCTAAAAACTTAACTTCTATCACCGCCGGGCAATTAGGGGGTTAAACCTTTATAGGGTAATAAACGGCGGGTGCCCTAAAACTATAATAAACTATAATAAACTGTAATAAACTGTAATAAACTACAAAAAACAAACTATCTAACCAGCGTCACCCGTAACACTTATACGGTGATCGCTGGTGAAAGGGTTAACTAGGGGGCAATCAGGGGGTTAAAACCTTTAGCAGGTAGTATATGGGGGTCCCTGTCGCTATAAAACACTGACAGCGAACCTATATACTTACCTCCCTAACTAGCGTCACCTGTGTCACTAATACAGCGATCAGAAAAACGATCGCTTAGCGACACTGGTGACGGGGGGTAATCAAGGGGTTAACTTTTATTAGGGGGGTTAGGGGGGTACCCTGGACCTAAGGGGGGGTACCCTAGACCTAAAGGGGGCTAACCTAACTGCCCTAAAACTTTTAACTGACACAAACTGACACCAATGCAAAAAAAAAAAAAAATGCTATTGGTGTCAGAGTGACAGTGGGTACAGGGGGGTGATCAGGGGGTGATCGGGGGGTGATGGGGGGTGACAAGTGTGCCTGGCGTGTTCTACTGAATGTGTAGTGTTGTGCAGACTTACTTGGATGTCTTCTCTCCTCGGCGCGGCGACGAAAAGACCGGCTCGAGGAGAGATGACATCACTTCCTTTCCCTCTGTTTACAATACAGAGGGAAAGGAAGCATTTCATTCGCCGGGAGCGATCGGGAGGGGGTGGCCAACAATGGATGGCCGCCTCCTCACCTCTCATTGCCCGGGAAGAAATGGCGACCGCCTCGGGCACCGGGGGGGGGACCGATCGGACCCCCCACCCGCGGAAGGCAAATCACGTACATGTACGTGATTTTGCCTGTCCGTGCCACCTTGCCGACGTACATCGGCGTGAGGCGGTCGTCAAGTGGTTAAAGAGGCTGCTGAGTAAACAGGGGATTCTCCTGTATGTAATCTGTTGGGGCTCGTCCCGACCCCCTCCCTGTCCTCTCCGAGGCTGCAGATGGGCATTGATCAGGTTGCACTGATGGCACTTGTGAGGCTGCATTCATGGCAATAGTGATGCTGCATTCATGGCAATGGTGAGGCTGCAGATGGGCACTGATTAGGCTTCATTGATGGGCACTGACCCTTATTTTGCTTCACAGTTCTTTATTTAAAGTTTAAGTTTTTTCCTGAAACTTCCCTCTTAACGTGAAGGTGCGTGTTATACACCGATAAATACGGTATATCCAAATGACACGCCCGAGCTCATCCTTGGACTCTTCACCACACACAGCCACAAAGGCAAGAGAATTCTTGCTGGGCAGTGTATTTGTTAATTTGCATTTAATTTTAATGGTTCAAAGAATGTCAGGCAAAATGGTCGGCCCTCACGCATGTTTACTTCATCAAATCTGGCCCTCTTTGAAAAAAGTGGCTGTGGTCACACGGCCATACTGCACAGTTGCTCACTCCCACTCCACCAGGAATTAGGGTTGCCACCTTTTCTTCAAGCCAAACCCGAACACTTTTGCGGCACAGGGCAATTTTTTTTTTTGCAGTAAAAACTATAGGATTATAAAAGACCTGGGACACATTTGGGTTCCCCAAGGGGAGTAGTAATGTAGCGCACAGAGCGCGCCAGTGGGGTGGTCAAATTGCTCTTGCTAACATCATCACCCTGTCAGGGCTAGGCTCAGCCCTTCCTTCTCAAAGCTGGCCGCTCAGCTGTCGGCTAAGTGCCAGCTCCTTTCTCTCCACAGTGACTCACCTGTTGATGATATCCTGCTCATCAGTCCTGCCTACTTTAGCTGTCCAGCCCAGATGATCTCTGCCTTCGCCTTGGTCAACATCTCTAGAGACGCTCTCCTGTGTTCCTGTTAAAGACTTGCTTGGCTGACATTCCTTCTGGCTCCAGATCCTGCTTGCTGTTCTACTACGCTCATGGATACACATCCATAGACCTTCGGCTGCAATACCGGAACCAACCAACTGGGTTTTCAGACCAACAGCAATCAATAGACGGCCCTACATCTACACACCATCCCTACGGTACTGAGAGTGCTGAGATGTGAAATGATACCCCTTATAGTGAAAGACAACTTGCCCGCAACACTATACCACCTATGTAGTGGAATATTACCCATCCAGCTTCCTCTATCTATATCTACTTTTATGTATGTAAACACAGACTAGATTTGGCCCTCTAATGCCCTGTACACACGGTCGGATTTTCCGACGGAAAATGTGTGATAGGACCCTGTTGTCGGAAATTCCGACCGTGTGTACGGGGCATAAGGCTCTGATGAAGAGGATAACCCTCGAAATGCGTCAGCCAACTATTTGAGTATCCCTTGTGGGAACAACAACATATATCAATCTACTAAATGTTAACATTGCTCTTATGGATACGTAGTATTTCCATGTATATATTCTTTGTTTCAATTATCCATGCAACAGGCCACCCGCCTTTCTATTCCTTTTTTCGCTCTACACTCTGGAGCTGTCTGATGTGTAAAGTGATGCCGAATGGCTTATGATCAGCCATGAAGATGGGAAGTGACCCATAAAGTGCTACAATGTAGTCATCACACTTCTATTCTCCTTATAAAGGTCGGCACATGAATCGCTTCTCCTTCCACCATATATTTTGCCGGTGAAAAGAAATTAACCGTGACGGCTAAATAAAAAAAAATGAGCATAACTCTCAGGGGCGCTTCCCATAAAAAAAATTTAAAAAAAGTAGTTGATATTAACTTTAATCTTTATAAATAGACCCCTTACTGTTAGGGAAACAAAGTGGATTGTTTCTCAGGAAGAATTTCATTTCTATGGCCTCTATTGTAATGTCACCGGGTCCTATCTATTTCCATTCTCTATGACTGATTGCCTATTGTCTAATGCAAACAAAGTTCTTTTATATATACACTATTGTGGGCAGGGGGGAGGGGGTATATATGACTTTTTACTACTAAATCTATACATAAAAGGCTTTTCTTGTATGTTTACAATTGTATACCTTCTGCATCCGCTTCGGCCCGGGAAACGGATGCCGATTCTAAGCTGCGAGGGGACCTGTAATGACAGCCGGGGCAACCTACACCGAAAGCTTCCAACTGAGGTCCGGATTTAACAGGAGGGGCGGCTTTTTCAATCCAGGCGCCTGCCGGACTTTTTTTTTATTTTGGCCTGATGAAGGGGAGCGCTGAGCCCTCGAAACGCGTTAGCTGTTGCAAAATTAAGCCTTTCAAAGGACTGTGCAAGCTAGTGTGGCGCTTGCATCTTTTTAATACGTTCAGTTTTAATATTACGCACCATAAGCCTGTACCCATAGGCGCCAGAGGGGCAGCTTCTTTTTTTGCCATCACCCGTAGAAATATAAGCATTTTATTAACTGCTTGCCGAACAGTCGCCGTCATTATACTGCGGCAGGTTGGCATGGCTGTGCCAACCGCCATAGGTGTACGTCGGGCCATTTCAGAGTTATAGGGGGCGCAACGCCGGAGCCGATGCGTGTGGCCGGTGGCCGCAATGTCCGCCGGCAACCCGCGATCGCTCCTCAGGGAACGATCGCTGTTCCTAGTGATCAGGAACAGCCATCTCTCTGTATCCCCAGTCAGTCCCATCCCACCACATTTAAAACCACCTCCCTAGGGAACACTTAACCCCTTGATCGCCCCCTAGTGTTAACCCCTTTCCCTGCCAGTAACATTTATACAGTAATCAGTGGCTATTTTTAGCTCTGATCGCTGTATAAATGTCACTGGTCCCAAAAAAAGTGTCAAAAGCGTCTAATCTGTCCGCCGCAATGTTGCGGTCCTGCTAAAAATCGCAGATCGCCGCCATTACTAGTAAAAAAAAAAAAAAATAATAATAAAAATTCCATAAATCTATCCCCTATTTTGTAGACGCTATAACTTTAGCGCAAACCAATCAATACACAGTTGCGATTTTTTTTTTTTTTTTTTACCAAAAATATGTAGAAGAATATATATTAGCCTAAACTAATGAAGACATTTTTATTTTTTTGGATATTTATTATAGCAAAAAGTAAAAAATATTGTTTTTTTTTTGTTTTTTTTATCTTCTAAATTGTCGGTCTTTTTTTGTTTAAAGCGCAAAAAATAAAAACCGCACAGGTGATCAAATACCACCAAAAGAAAGCTCTGTTTATGAGGAAAAAAAAGGGTCATTCATTTCATCAATTTGGGTACAACGTCGCACGACCGCGCAATTGTCAGTTTAAATGATGCAGTGCCGTATCGCAAAAAATGGCCTGGTCAAGAAGGGGGTAAATCCTTCCGGGGCTGAAGTGATTAAAGCTCATTTAAAGTAGATCTTAACTGGGTCATGGTTAGTTGTGCATCGTAAACAATCGTCATGTTTCTTTTGGAAAACGCTGGTTTCAGCTTCTCTCAGTGCTGCTGATCTCCTCCACCTACTTTCATGACCTTCCTCTCTATATGCTCCGACTCCAGTGTTGGCTGCACATCATTGGTCTGACCCCTGAAGCATACTTACCTACATGGTCCCGGATCCCAGGACACTTTTAGCCCCTTCCACAATGCACCCGAAGAATGCCCCAATTACTGGCTAGTACTGCCCAAACCCCACCAATAATATGCTTAGACTGCCTATCAAGCCCCCTTATCTGGTTGGTCCCACTCCGGCGCCCAACTCTAAATATGCACTAAATATGCATGGAATGCCCACTCAGGGACCAGATCCCCACAATCAGTGCCGTTTTGAGTTACAGTTGATGTGCAGTAACCTTAAAGGGGTTGTAAAGTTTGTTTTTTTTAATAACAAACATGTCATTGATGACACTGTGGGCACTGATGACACTGATGACACTGTGGGAACTGATGACACTGTGGACACTGATGGCACTGTGGGCACTGTGGACACTGATGGCACTGTGGACACTGATGACACTGTGGGTACTGTGGACACTGTGGGCACTGATGGCACTGTGGACACTCATGATACTGTGGGCACTGTGGACACTGATGACACTGTGGGCACTGATGGCACTGTGGGCACTGATGACACTGTGGACACTGATGGCAATGTGGGCACTGATGACACTGTGGGCTCTGGTGGCACTGTGGGCACTGATGTCACTGTGGACACTGATGGCACTGTGGGCACTGATGACACTGTGGGTACTGATGGCACTATGGACAGTGATGACACTGTGGGCACTGATGACACTGTGGGCACTGATGGCAATGTGGGCACTGATGACACTGTGGACACTGATGGCACTGTGGGCACTGTGGACACTGATGGCACTGTGGACACTGATGACACTGTGGACACTGTCGGCACTGATGGCACTGTGGGCACTCATGATACTGTGGGCACTGTGGACACTGATGACACTGTAGGCACTGATGGCAATGTGGGCACTGATGACAGTGTGGGCACTGATGGCAATGTGGACACTGATGACACCGTGGGTACTGATGGCACCGTGGACAGTGATGACACTGTGGACACTGATGACACTGTGGGTACTGTGGACACTGTGGGCACTGATGGCACTGTGGACACTCATGATACTGTGGGCAATGTGGACACTGATGACACTGTGGGCACTGATGGCACTGTGGGCACTGATGACACTGTGGACACTGATGGCAATGTGGGCACTGATGACACTGTGGGCACTGGTGGCACAGTGGGCACTGATGTCACTGTGGACACCGATGGCACTGTGGGCACTGATGACACTGTGGGCACTGATGGCAATGTGGGCACTGATGACACTGTGGGCACTGATGGCATTGTGGAAACTGATGACACTGTGGGTACTGTGGACACTGTGGGCACTGATGGCACTGTGGACACTCATGATACTGTGGGCACTGTGGACACTGATGACACTGTGGGCACTGATGGCACTGTGGGCACTGATGACACTGTGGACACTGATGGCAATGTGGGCACTGATGACACTGTGGGCACTGGTGGCACTGTGGGCACTGATGTCACTGTGGACACCGATGGCACTGTGGGCACTGATGACACTGTGGGTACTGATGGCACTATAGACAGTGATGACACTGTGGGCACTGATGACACTGTGGGCACTGATGGCAATGTGGGCACTGATGACACTGTGGGCACTGATGGCATTGTGGAAACTGATGACACTGTGGACACTGATGGCACTGTGGGCACTGTGGACACTGATGGCACTGTGGACACTGATGACACTGTGGGTACTGTGGACACTGTCGGCACTGATGGCACTGTGGGCACTCATGATACTGTGGGCACTGTGGACACTGATGACACTGTAGGCACTGATGGCAATGTGGGCACTGATGACACTGTGGACAGTGATGACACTGTGGGCACTGATGACACTGTGGGCAATGTGGGCACTGATGACAGTGTGGGCACTGATGGCAATGTGGACACTGATGACACTGTGGGTACTGATGGCACCGTGGACACTGATGACACTGTGGGCACTGATAGCAATGTGGGCACTGATGACAGTGTGGGCACTGATGGCAATGTGGACACTGATGACACTGTGGGCACTGATAGCAATGTGGGCACTGATGACACTGTGGACACTGATGGCACTGTAGGCACTGATGACACTGTGGACACTGATGGCACTGTAGGCACTGATGACACTGTGGGCACTGAGCCAGCAGTGATAAGTGGATTTGCAAGGGCCCAAGAAAATTTTTGCCCAGGGTCCAATCAATATTAAAGACAGCTCTGACTGTGGGCACTGATGTTACTGTGGATACTGATGGCACTGTGGGCACTGATGACACTGTTGGCACTGTGGGCACTGATGGCACTGTGGGTGCTGATGGCACTGTTGGCACTGTGGGCACTGATGGCACTGTGGGCACTGTTTCGGAACTGTATTGGCACTTGAACCGGTTGTAGAATACCCACATATCGTCATTGAGAGATGATCTCATACTGTATGTTTATCTCTCATACAAGACCACCTGTAGCCTCCTCTAAGGGTGCATGTGACAGGGTGACAACATACATTTTGGCACATTTTCAATAGGGGTGGATGAACAAAATTGAAGGTTTTCCATTCTCTGAAACTTCAGCAAAAATTGAGAGATTTGGGCAAAATTTCACCATGTTGGCTCAACGCTTCGGAATTATTAGGAAGGTGAAATGAAGGTGGTTTTTGGAAGGGAGTGCAGTTGTCTTGAACTATCTCTGTAGGGACTCTTTAACTATCCCGCAACTTTCCTTCTTCCCGTCTAAGTGGATCAGTGAGCAAAACTGAACAAAGATCTTACTGGCAGGATCGACGGGGATTGTTTTAAAGAAAGCTGCAGATTTTAAAAAGGAACTTTTCAAATTCAAATAACGTGCTAAAATTAAATGAAATTTTAATGATTGTGTTTAATGACTCCTCCCTCGCTCCTCTGCAGATTGTCAGTGGTTCCTTATGGTGCATTCTGTGAAGTATCCCCATAGACAGAGACAGGCCTGGATCCCTTGAACCCTTCCTAGTATTTCCCTTGGTTATACGGCGGTGCTGTGTTATGAAGATAGCAGTAGTGATTTATATGGAGCCGTGATAAGATTATTTCTCTGTAGGGTGTTGTAACTAGCGGGGGCGAGACCGCGCTGAGCTCTGGGACGTGAGAAACTTTCCTAGGAATTTTTCCATCCAATATTTTCGACGCTGACCATAAGCAAAGAAATTAACCCCTTGTATCTCCAGTTCACCGGTGGCTGAGACCAACCTATGCCCCAAAAAAATCCTTTTAGAACATTAAAAAAGTCAACCTGTCATGTCAAAATCAGCGGCGGCCCATCCATTAAGGGCGCATGGGCGCCGCCCCCTCTGTCACGCCACCCCGTCTATATGTATCATGGAAAGATTCATGCATAGCACGAATCTATCCATGGCCACCGTGGCCACCCCCTATTCATGCGTCCGGCCAGTTTTAGGATGCCTGGAGCCTGAATTACAGTGGCAGGGGTGTGTTTTTTTAAGCACCTGATTAGAGCCATAGGCTCTAATAGGCTTCAAAATAGGGTGGACTCGTGGCGCAGAGCATTGCGCTCGGGGTCCAGCCAGGTGTGTTTGAAAAGTGAATATTCGCTTTTCTAACACTGAACCCCTCTCCGCCAATTAGGAAGTGCAGGTCTAATACCCATCATCTGATTGGCTGAAAGGACATGCGCTCCTATTGGATGCCTAGCATGAAGAAAGAAGAGATGCATGGAGGACACAGCTCGCCGCTGCATGACCCGCTGCCCGTCCCACAGCTCGCCGCCATCATCTGCTGTCTGACCCGCCACCAAGATGGGGTAAGTGCCGGTCAGACAGCGAGCGGGTGGGCGGGGGGTCACAGTGGCTGCATTTGATGGGCACAGTGGCTGCATTTGATGGGCACAGTGGCTGCAATTGAAGGCACAGTGGCTGCATTTGATTGGCACAGTGGCTGCATTTGATGGCACAGTGGCTGCAATTGATGGGCACATTGGCTGCATTTGATGGCACAGAGGCTGCATTTGATGGCACAGTGGCTGCGTTCGATGGGCACAATGGCTGCATTTGATGGGCACTGTGGCTGCTTTTGATGGTACAGTGGCTGCATTTGATGGCACAGTGGCTGCGTTCGATGGGCACAATGGCTGCATTTGATGGGCACTGTGGCTGCTTTTGATGGTACATTGGCTGCATTTGATGAGCATAGTGACTGCAATTGATGGGCACACTGGCTGCATTTGATAGGCACAGTGGCTGCAATTGATGGGCACAGAAGCTGCATTGGATGGGCACAGTGGCTGCATTTAATGGCACAGTGGCTACAATTGATGTCACAGTGGCTGCATTTGATGGCACAGTGGTTACAATTGATGGCACAGTGGCTGCATTTGATGGGCACAGTGGCTGCATTTGATGGGCACAGTGGCTGCATTTGATGGCACAGAGGCTGCATTTGATGGCACAGAGGCTGCATTTGATGGCACAGTGGCTGCATTTGATGGCACAGAGGCTGCATTTGATGGGCACTGTGGCTGCTATTGATGGTACAGTGGCTGCATTTGATGGCATAGTGACTGCAATTGATGGGCACACTGGCTGCATTTGATGGCACAGTGGTTACAATTGATGGCACAGTGGCTGCATTTGATGGGCACAGTGGTTACAATTGATGGCACAGTGGCTGCATTTGATGGCACAGTGGTTACAATTGATGGCACAGTGGCTGCATTTGATGGCACAGTGGCTACAATTGATGTCACAGTGGCTACATTTGATGGCACAGTGGCTACAATTGATGGCACAGTAGCTGCAGACCCCTGATGTCTCACATTTGAGAAAGAGAAAGGGACTGAGGGCAGAATTTAATTAAGTCCCTTTCTCTCCAGCCTCTGCACTGGAGATGAAAGAAAAGGAAGTGTTCTGAGGCTTCCTGTTCATTCACAAACTGAAATATAATAAACACAGCTTACTATGCTTCAGTGATGAATGGACACAGGAGCAATCGCTACTGATCACTCACTGTGTTCATCCTGAAACATCCCTCTGTGTGCAAACAGAAGCTGCTGGCAAGGGAGGAGAGGAGGGAAGCCAGCAGCGCTGTGGGGGAAAGGGGTACACAAGGGGACCAGAAAAGCAGGTGGAAAGGGAGCACACAGGGATCCTGGGAAAGCAGGGGGGTGCAGACACTAGAACTGACCCCCCTGCAGCGCACCTGGAGGGAGAAAGAGATGAGCTAGAGGGGAGGTAGGAAAAAGATTTTATAACCACGTGCAAACCACTATTATTAGCACAACATCCCTTAATTGAATAGATACAGGAGGATATTATGGGGTTTTTAAGGTGCAAATAAGGTGCAAATAAGGTACAGTGATCTCTAGAAATAATGTAAAAAGTTTTATTTAAACACAGATTAAAAATTGTTTAAGCACAATTATGGAAAGTACATAGGACACAATTTTATGGATACAGCACTTTTAGATGGAACATGTTTCGCCCATATTCCGGGCTTCCTCAGGGGATGCTGTCCAGTTGAGGTACAAGCCTTCTATTGAAAGAAAATATACATATAATAGTCATATCAAAAATCATAATATCAAAAAAAGAAAAAGAAAATAATATAAAACATTTATTTATTACTCGTTTTTTTCCAATACGTGTATATATTTACATACATATGCACACTCAGTTTGTCGACATCCTTACTCACCCTGGTCTCTTGAAATATTGTATACTATGGTGAAGCAAATGTATGGGTCAAGATGTCTGCCAGCGTCATGGAGGCCAAGAGGATCAGTGTCAGCAATAAGGTGATACAGCTAGCCCTCCTGCTTGGTAGGTGCCCAGGCCCCCCATTTAAACTTATGGGGCCCTGGCCCGGTACGGAAGGGCCGGTTGTACTGCCTTATCAGCATCCCTGAGTGTGGGTTATGTATTATGTGTAGTCACCAGGTTCCCAGGCAGCCAGATGAGAATCATACATGGATGCTTCTCACCTTTAAAGGCATTTTATTGTGTTTTTTTAAATTCTTTATATATGTAGCACCCCCTTACTATCCAAGGGAATCCCAGGAGGTTAGGTGGGAGGACATTTCACCTTGGTTCTGGATTTTTGACTTGTAGTGAGGACAAAAATAGAAAGGTGCCAGT
This sequence comes from Lithobates clamitans, assembly GCA_037952925.1. Lineage (NCBI taxonomy): Eukaryota > Metazoa > Chordata > Amphibia > Anura > Ranidae > Lithobates > Lithobates clamitans. The sequence continues at coordinate 842,436 of JBBGZY010002601.1, forward strand.
CATTTTTAGGCAGTTATTAGAGTTTATTCAGGCCAATAAACTGCAGGGGGAAAGGGTTAGGTCACAGCAGGACACCCAGAAGAACAATATGCAGACTCCAAGAACCTACTTACAGTCTATATAGAAAAGGGACCAGCACTCTGTATTCCCTTGATCATAAAGCAGCCGCAGCCCTCTACTCACTGGACCAGCCATCAGACCAAGCTGGCACCTTGCTTCTCCAGACACTCCCACAGCAAAAGTGTTCCTTTCTAGGATCCAGCTTTACTCCTTCGGGACAACACCTTCACCAAGGCAGTGCAAGCATCAGCCTTGGACCTACCTTTCTCAAACACATGTCCTCCCCAAGTAGAAGATGTGAGTTGAAGACCACGCTAGACACGTGCTCCATGTACTTGGTTGTAGGTGGACAATTTCGCAAAAATGTGGTGGGAGAGGCCTGGAGGGAATGGGTCCTCAAAGTAGAGTGGTTGTGGTCCTGGGGCTGCTGCCTATCTGATGTGATGTGAACATTGCATTAGTGAGGGTGATTTGAGCGAATGTGTGGCGGTGTGCCCAGTAACAGAGGGTCATCTCGCTTTGTGGCTTTGAAGTTGAATTTTAAACTTTTTTTAATTGAAGTTTCAAAGGAGTAAAGCCAATGTGTTTTATGGGAACAACCTCCCCCTTCTTCATGGCTATCGGCAGACCTGCAGAGTGCTGGTATGCTGTGGATATGATGCCTTTTATCACTTGTTTCCTGACTGGTTGGCTGCTTTAGTAAATTACACAAATACTGTAGCCATTAGCAATGGCAATAAAGCTTCATCTTGGCAGAGTTCTGCTCGTTAGACTCCTGTACTATATCTTTGTTAACTCTTTATTCCCTTGTTGTAAGTTCTTTTAATAAACCTTACATGCACCCTTTTAGAGACTTCCCACCAATCAGTTTAGATGAACAAATAAAGGTAGTTGCAGGTAACAAGTAAGCAGTTCTTATAGACATCTTCCACACACTCTCCTACACACAGTTTTCTAGTGCCCCTGTATAGTGCCCCATGACGTAGCAGGGCCGGCACAAGAGGTGGGCAGGAGGGGTGGCTGCCCTGGGCGCAGTGGGGATTTTGGGGGGTTGTGCTAGAAGAGTAGATTTAGAAGGGGGATTTGTACTAGGAGGGTGGATTTCTATTAAAAAGGGGAATTGGGGGGGGGTTGCTAGTAGGGATGATGATGGGGGGATTTGTGCTAGGAGGATGAATTTGGGGGGAAGATTAGTGCTAGGAGAAGGGATTTAGGGGTTGGTTTTGCTATAAGTGGGAGGTTTGGATGGGGGAGGAGGATTTATGCTCAGAGGGGAAATTTGATCGGTAGAGGATTTGTGCTAGGAGGGGGGATTTGGGGAGGGAAAAGATTTGAGCTTGGAGGCGGGATTTGTACTGGAAGAGGGGAAATTTTTGTTTGGGGAGAATTTTGGCTTGCAAAGGTAATTTATGAGGTAAGTGTGAAAATTAGTGCTCAAATTTGTTGGGGGGGGGGGGTTTGCTGACACATAATGCTCATATATTTTGTGGGGGAGAGGGTGCCATTTGGCATGTTTGCCCTGGGCACTAGATGGACTTGTTCTGACTTTGTGAGGTAGTCATACCTTAGGCAGATGGGTAAATCCATAAAGAGTCTTTCTCAAGGCAAGGGTCCATAATAGGCAGGAAATCCACAAGAGGTAGCAATAATCCATAACAGAGTCCAGTTTAGGCAGCACAAGTCCATAGGTTCCTGACCCCACTGGAAACCCTGACTGGGCTCTCCCAAAGGGGTGCTTCAGACCGAAGGTTCCTGACCCTACTGGAAACCCTGACTGGGCTCTCCCAAAGGGGTGCTTCAGACCGAAGGTTCCTGACCCTACTGGAAACCCTGCCTGGGCTCTCCCAAAGGGGTGCTTCAGACCGAAGGTTCCTGACCCTACTGGAAACCCTGACTGGGCTCTCCCAAAGGGGTGCTTCAGACCGACAGCTTAACAACTACATTTTGGCAGTCTTTGAACAGGCCAACTTTTAGGGTGCTAATGAGCCTCTATTTATATGGAATGACCTGCAAGGGAAGGTAGCCTTCCTAAAAACAGTGGGAAAACCTGTCCAGCAGTGTTAACCCTTCCTTCTCAGACACCACCAGCTCAGCAGGTCCACCTAATACACAGTGCAACAAATCATACATTGTAACAATTTCCAACATACCGTATATACTCGAGTATAAGTCGAATTTTTCAGCACATTTTTTTGTGCTGAAAGTGCCCCCCTCGACTTATACTTGAGTCAAGCACTTTTCTGCAGCAAAAAAATTCATTTTCCGAACCGACTTTGGGGCCCCGTATCTCAGGGCCACTTGGTGCTAGGAACCCCAAATTTGGTGTGCAAACCCAGTGGAACTGGTACCACAACATATCCAAAGATGAAGTTCCTAGCTCTAAGTGGCCCCGAGATACAGGGCCCCAAAATCGGTTCGGAAAATGTCATTCTCTGCTGAAGAAAAGTGCTTGACATTTTCTGAACCGACTTTGGGGCCCCATATCTCAGGGCCACTTGGTGCTAGGAACCCCAAATTTGGTGTGCAAACCCAGTGGAACTGGTGCCACAACATATCCAAAGATAAAGTTCCTAGCACCAAGTGGCCCTGAGATACGGGGCCCCAAAACCGGTTTGGAAAATGTCATTCTCTGCTGCAGAAAAGTGCTTGACATTTTCTGAACTGATTTTTGGGGCCCTGTATCTCTGGGCCACTTGGTGCTAGAAACCACAGCTTTGGAAATTTTATGGTGCTAGTTCCACTGGGTTTGCACACCAAATTTGGGGTTCCTAGCACTAAGTGCCCCGAGATACAGGGCCCCAAATTCGGTCAACTGTGTCCATCTGCAGCAATGTCATTTCAGGACCCTTTGGGTTCAAAGACCCCAAATTTTGGTTGCAGCTAGGGGGCATCTAGGAACCCTTAACTACCGAATTTGAAGTTCAGGGGACCTATGGCTGCAAATGGGCACAGTGAGGCATGCAAATGGGCACAGTGATGCTGCAAATGGGCATTGTTGACCCTCTTTTCCACTTACAGTAGCTGTGCATTTCTCACCCTCGTCTTATACTCGGGTCAATAAGTTTTTCCCATTTTTTTTGTGGTAAATTAGGGCCTCGACTTATACTCGGAACGACTTATACTCGGAACGACTTATACTCGAGTATATACGGTAGTTGACCTGATTAACCTCAGAGCATCACACAGTAGAAGAAAACCTTTCAACGCTTCAGAACCCTTTTGGAAGCACCTGCTTGAAATCTCGTCCCCTCTATGTTGCCTTTCTAAATACCGGGGCCTGTTTTCAGCATTCCATTTTTTGCTTTAACATGACAGAGACATTTTAATTAAATTTCTTCTCCTGATTTATGACCTTCCCCAGCGATAACTTTGCGGTGCCCCTTGCAAAGACACCAGGCAGCTTTCAGCTGAAATATATATATATATATATTTTTTTTTTTTAAATTTTAAATCTTTAAATAACATCAAATGTCAAACGGAGCGCCATAAAATTTCTCTGGGAACAGTCTGTCTGACGCGGTACAAGAGACACGGATGGCCGTGCATACATATGAGGAAACACACGTGCTAATGCAATTTGTCTGGGCAATAAAATCTCAGGGCGGACTGGTATAAAAGCCGGTCGTGACAGACGGAACCCACTTAGCGCTAAATAAACCGGGCGCCTAAGTCAGAGCTCTGCCCGTCCTGTAGACCTTAATGGAGAACTTCAAGTCACCCGTAGACCTACAGAACATATAACATCTGTATTCATAGATAGATAGATAGATAGATAGATAGATAGATAGATAGATAGATAGATAGATAGATAGATAGATAGATAGATAGATAGATAGATAGATAGATAGACTATATTACCAAAAGTATTGTGACACCTGCCTTTAGACGCACATGAACTTTAAGGGCATCCTGATTTTTTTTTTATTATCAAAGGGAAACTGACCCATAATAGTAAAACAATATATATTTTTTTTTTATTTAGCTGTATATTTCTTGCTATTATAGTTTACCACCAAAGAACAACCCAAAATAAATTCTCCTGCTCCTGATGATTGCAGTGATACCACATACACTATATTACCAAAAGTATTGGGACGCCTGCCTTTACACGCACATGAACTTTGATGGCATCCCAGACTTATGCCCCGTACACACGATCGGACATTGATCGGACGTTCCGACAACAAAATCCATGGATTTTTTTCAGACGGATGTTGGCTCAAACTTGTCTTGCATACGCCCGGTCGCACAAAGTTGTCGGAAAATCCGATCGTCCTGAACGCGGTGACGTAAAACACGTACGTCGGGACTATAAACGGGGCAGTAGCCAATGGCTTTAGTCACTTAATTTATTCTGAGCATGCGTGGCACTCCGATGGAGCCCACACACGATCGGAATTTCCGACCACACAATCCGATTGCACTTTTTCCGTCGGAGAATCCGACCGTGTGTACAGGGCATTAGGCTACTTTTACACTGGGGCATTGGGGGGGCGTCGGTGGTAAAGTGCCGCTATTTTTAGCAGCGCTTTACTGTGGTTTTTGCTGAGCTTTTCGGCCGCTAGCGGGGTGCTTTAACCCCCCGCTAACAGCCGAAAAAGGGTTAAAAGTGCCCGAAAAGCAGCTCTTCGGCGGTGCTGCCCATTGATTTCAATGGGCAGGGGTGTATACACCGCTCCTACAGTGCCTCAAAGATGCTGCTTGCAGGACTTTTTCGCACCGCCCCAGTGTGCAAGCACTCGCGCTTTCACACTGGAGTGAGAGGAGATTTGCAGGCGCTGTAAAGCGCCTCCGTGTGAAAGCAGCCTTAGTCCGTAGGGTTCAACGTTAAGTTGGCCCATCCTTTGCAGCTATAACAGCTTCAACTCTTCTGGGAAGGCCGTCCACAAGGTTTAGGAGTGTTTAGGACGTTTGACCATTCTTCCAGATGCACATTTGTGAGGTCAGGCATTGATGTTGGACAAGAAGGCCTGGCTCGCATCCTCCACTCTAATTCATCCCAAAGGTGTGCTATTTGGTCGAGGTCAGGACTCTGTGCAGGCCAGTCATGTTCCTCTACCACAAAAGCGCTCATCCATGTCTTTATGGACCTTGCTTTGTGCACCGGTCTAAATCATTTGGTGGAGGGGGGATTATGGTGTGGGGGGTTGTTTTTCAGGGGTTGGGATTGGCCCCTTAGTTTCCAGTGAAGTGAACTCTTAAGGTGTCAGCATACCAAGACATTTTGGACATTTTGGACAATTTCCAACTTTGTGGGAACAGTTTGGGGACGGCCCCTTCCTGTTCCAAAATGACTGCTCACCAGTGTACAAAGCAAGAAAAAACTAAGACTGCACATCACCCTGAACACACCATGTTGGTCTATCACATAATATCCCAATAAAATACATTTACGTTTCTAGCTGTAACATGACAAAATTTGGAAATTTTCAAGGAGCATTGTATATTTTGATGTTTCTTCCTATTCCTTCTAACAAATTGTGGAAGTATGACTTTGCTCTTATAACTTCCCCATGCAGAGATAAAGTTCCTGTATTCAAATCTCACAGCCTGCGGTTTCCTCTGCCTATGTACTGTGGACATCGGTAAAGTGTGATGCGTTTACAGTAATGCACACAGAAGAAACCCGATGTTCAGTAAAATAAACTCAAAGTTCTGAAATTCCCGGGCCTGCCCTGGTGTCAGAGGGCTCCGCTTCAAAACGAGCGACGCGTGAAAATGTGGGCGGGGTCAGTACAAGGGAGGAAACAAAACTCAGTGGTTACTTTGTTTCAGATTTACATTTTTTTTTTTGTCTTTCTGTATTTAGTGGAACTCCAGCTTTCAATAAATTCAAGGAGATTGGGGGGGGAGTAGGGACTTTTTAGGAAGCCATGGCCTGGTAAGGTCATGTATTTCCATCAGTGTTGCCAACCGTCAGTATTTTTACTGGCAGCCAGTAAAAAAGGGCACTTTTCTCCTGCCAGTAAATGCCAGTGACAGGAAAACGTTGCCAGTAAAAAAATAAGGCTGTGACGCTTGGCCCGGCCAAGACCATTTGAATGCCTTCTACAGTGTGTTCGGGCAGTGCTGGCGGGGGGGGGGGTTGGGTCAAGGAGTGCCTGAGCATTTCATGTGATGTCATAGTGCAAGGGAGCCAAGCACTGTAGAATGCCTTCTACAGTGTGTTCGGGCAGTGCTGGCGGGGGGGGGGGGGGTTGGGTCAAGGAGTGCCTGAGCATTTCATGTGATGTCATAGTGCAAGGGAGCCAAGCACTGTAGAATGCCTTCTACAGTGTGTTCGGGCAGTGCTGGCGGGGGGGGGGGGGTTGGGTCAAGGAGTGCCTGAGCATTTCATGTGATGTCATAGTGCAAGGGAGCCAAGCACTGTAGAATGCCTTCTACAGTGTTTTCGGGCAGTGCTGGCGGGGGGGGGGTCTGGTTCAAGGAGTGCCTGAGCATTTCATGTGATGTCATAGTGCAAGGGAGCCAAGCAGAGCGACCGTAACCTTGTGTGAGCAAGCTGGGAGCGGCACTGTCAGTGCTATTTGGACAGATGTGGACTGAAGGGACCATCTGGCAAGGACAGAAACTGTCGCTGTGACTCAGGAGGGGACGTGTCTTGTTGTGTCGGTGTCATCATCATCTGTGCCGCTGCACACTGCTGTCACCGGGAGATTTCATGTGTGTGTGCACCTACCCGTTTTCACTTCTTGTCCTCCTGAGTCCTGTCCCTGAGCTACTTACTGTACTTACTAGTAAATCTATCGTAAATAAAATAAGAATTTTTTTTTTTTTTGCCTTAATATTTACCTTAAATCACATTGCTAATTGCATATTGTGCTCGCTTGTAGCCTAAATACTAAAATGCGCGCTTAAAACTGTCATTTTGTAACTTTTGGAAATGCCAGTAAAAACGTGGCTGTGCCAGTAAATTTTGGGTGTTGTGTCAGTAAATTTTAACCTGGTAGGTTGGCAACACTGATTTCCATCCCTCGGGACTTTAGATGATATCAAGACCTGGTAAGGTCCCGAGTATCCATCTCATTTGCATAAAGAGAAAAAAGGGGGTTTATTTACAAGGAGGGCGGGGCTTTATATGAAGCACGTGGCAGCAAAAAGATAATTGGATGAATGTAAAGGAATTAATTTGTAAACATACAATTGTCGGTAACATTGGTACAAGGTAACCTACATATAGTATTTAGACCATTAAACACAGTCCGTATAAACATGTGATGGTATCAATGGTATGTATATACAACTCCAGCTTTATTGGGGGGAAAAAAAACATTCCCCTCTGGGTGATCTATGTAAATTGCAGGGATCTTAAAGTGGAGTTCTTTTAGCATCTGCTAAATGGCAGTGCGCTTCTCCCCGACACACAGTACTGCGAACGACATACCTCCCAACTGTCCCGGATTTCGAGGGACTGTCCCGGATTTCGAGGGACTGTCCCGGATTTCGAGGGACTGTCCCGGATTTGGAACAAAGTCCCTCTGTCCCTCTTTCCTCCTCATTTGTCCCTCATGTTGGTCTGATCTATATAGTTGTATATAATATGCACTTTTTATCTTTCAAATAGTGTTTCCCAGCGCTAAACCTTTCATCCGATTTCTAAATTGCTGCATTTGTAAATTTCAAAAGCCAATATAAAGGAATAGTAGTGGTAAAAAAAAGCACTTGTTGGTTTACCAATCATTTTTTTTTTTGTATAATTCTCCTTTACTGCTTCCCACCCAGAACATTGTAAAATGACGGTCGGGCGGGAACCCTATTGTTCTAGGACAGTGATGGCGAACCTTGACCCCCCAGATGCTTTGGAACTACATTTCCCATGATGCTCCACTACACTGCAGAATGCATGAGCATCATGGGAAATGTAGTTCCAAAACATCTGGGGTGTCAAGGTTCACCATCACTGTTCTAGGAGGACATCATATGACGTCTTCATGAGAACGCGTCTCATGCGGCCTCTCTAGGCTGCTCTCGGGCGTGATCTGTCACCTGCTGTGTCCACCGGATGACTGCCAGTACTATGTGGTCGCTGTGACCAAATCACAGCAGATCACATGACAACTGTATGCCATTCATTGTATACAATTGTGTTGCTAGCTGTGATTGGTCACGGTGATCACATGGTCCAGACAGGGCCAATCAAAGACCATTTGTACCATGTCATTAGCTGTGGCCAATCACAGCAAATCACAACAATACACAGTGTCTACACGCTGTCATTCAAGAGGAGCTGCAGTCCGCTCACATAAATTGTAATAAAAACATCTTTGCCATTCTGAAGCTTCCCCCTCCAACCACTTTGCATATTATTTTATATATACTGTGATTCTGTACTTGCCAAATTTGCTGCAGAAAAATCTCCCTCCACTGAGTCTGGCTGCGTCCATTTTAACTGTGGGCAGCTGAAGTTGCTGCCTGTTCACTTCCTGGATTTACACAGAGGCACACCTCCAGCTCTGCAGCTCTCATTGGCCCTCTTATGACTCATCCCCCTCTCCCTTCCTGGCAAACTCTCAGGAGAGTGATAGAGAGAGAGAGCTGTGCATGATGTCATAAGCCTAGACTAATGACCAGACAAGAAACAGGAAGTGGACTGTATAAGGGATTTACTGGCAGAGAAAAAAATGTTTTACTATCCAAAGTTAAAACAACAACAAGAGCAGAAGATTTAATTGATGAAAAGATGATCACTGTACCCATATGAAATTTTGATCAATCTTGATCATTTTTTTCCCCGTTTCATTCAAAATGTTACAGCGCTGAAAGCTGAAAATTGGTCTGGGCAGGAAGGGGGTGAAAATTCCCGGTATTGAAGTGGTTAACAAATACGATAGGCCGTCAGTAATTCAGATAATATCCCATAGTTTATGGACTCTATAACCTTCCTACAGGCAAAATAATATACACTGATTTGGGTTATTTTTTTACCAAAGAAATGTAGCAGAATAGATTTTGGCCTTAATTTATGAAGGAAGATTTATTTGCTAAATTTTACAACAAACGAAGAAAAATGTTTTTTTTTTTTGGGAAATTTTTTGTTTATCTAGCAAAAAAATATAAAAAAAAAAAACAGTGGTGATTAAATACCACCAAAAGAAAGCTCTATTTGTGTGGGAAAAAATGATAAAAATGTCATACGGGTACAGTGTAGCATGACCGCGCAATTGTCATTCAAAGTGTGACAGCACTGAAAGCTGAAAATTGGCCTGGGCAGGAAATTGGTAGAAGTGCCCGGTATTGAAGGGGTTAAGGGGGTGAGGCAGGGGGTGTGTCCTATGCTCACATCATTTTTCTAATAGGTGTCCCTCGTTCCCATCTCAGAAATTTGGGAGGTGTGGAACGAAGCCAAAGCGTACCATGGGGTCTAATTACTGAATTTATTATGATTTTTTTTTTAGTATTGTAACCTTCAGCTTTTACAGTAAAGAAAATATAAAAACAAAAATAAAATATTTATAAAAAAAAGAAATCTTTTTATCTGTAAACAAATAGTTGACAGTTTTCTATTTTTCTCTTCAGGGCTCTAATATCAGCTTACAGTAATGGCTCCACTCCAGCTGCTGAAATTCCCCCCCTCTCTGGAAACTTCCATGGTGGTCTCTAAGTGAAGACCTTTATGGTAATTTGTAAAGGGCATGCAGCTTGCACAGCGGTTTGTGTGGGGGGCCCCGGGAATCCCCCTCGTCGGCCCAGAGCTCTCCACACCGTCCCCAAGAGTTTCATTTTCACTTTGTAAAGATTATGAGATTCACACCCTTTATTCACAAAGTGCAGAGTGTACTCAGGGGGGCTTGGTGGGTTTTTAAAGGTGAGATGCGTTCTAGGAGTTGAATTGTTTTATCTCAGTCCACCTTCACTTTCACTATATTTGTATTAAAACTCTGAGGGACCTGGAGAGTTGGTTCTTCTGTCTTCAGAAGACGGTAAAGACCTGGAACCTGCAATCTGAGGACCAATCACGGGTACAGATCTCACAGCACAGTATACCACAGAAACCCATTGGTACATACTAAAATCTACTATAAAAAAAATGCCCCTAGAAACTGGATCAGTATCATACTGAGACCACCAAAAACATGTCCACAGAGACAAAACCAGTGTCGTACTGAGACCAACTAAAACATGTCCACAAAGACACTACCAGTGTCGTACTGAGACCAACTAAAACATGTCCACAAAGACACTACCAGTGTCGTACTGAGACCAACTAAAACATGTCCATAGAGACACGACCAGTGTTGTACTGAGACCAACTAAAACATGTCCACAGAGGCACAACCAGTGTCGTACTGAGACCACCAAAAACATGTTCATAGAGATACAACCAGTGTCGTACTGAGACCACCAAAAACATGTTCACAGAAACACAACCAGTGTCGTACTGAGACCAACTAAAACATGTTCACAGAGACTGGACCAGTGTCATACTGAGACCACCAAAATAAAGGCCACAGAAACAAAACCAGTGTCGTACTGAGACCACCAAAAACATGTCCACAGAGACACAACCAGTGTCGTACTGTGACCACCAAAAAACATGTCCACAGAGACACAACCAGTGTCGTATTGAGACCACCAAAACATGTCCACAGAGACACAACCAGTGTCATACTGAAACCACCAAAAACATGTCCAGAGACACAACCAGTGTCATACTGAAACCACCAAAAACATGTTCACAGAGACACAACCAGTGTCGTACTAAGACCACCAAATACATGTCCACAGAGGTACAACCAGTGTCATACTGAGACAACCAAAAACATTTTCACAGAGACACAACCAGTGTCGTATTGAGACCACCAAAAAACATGTCCACAGAGACACAACCAGTGTCATATTGAGACCACCAAAACATGTCCACAGAGACACAACCAGTGTTGTACTGAGACCACCAAAAACATGTTCACAGAGACACAACCAGTGTTGTACTGAGACCACCAAAAACATGTTCACAGAGACACAGCCAGTGTCATACTGAGACCAACTAAAACATGTCCACAGAGACACAACCAGTGTCGTACTAAGACCACCAAATACATGCCCACAGAGGCACAACCAGTGTTGTACTGAGACCACCAAAAACATGTTCACAGAGACACAACCAGTGTCATACTAAGACCACCAAATACATGTCCACAGAGGTACAACCAGTGTCGTAATGAGACCACCAAAAACATGTCCACAGAGACATAACCAGTGTCATAATGAGACCACCAAAAACATGACCAAAAAAACAAAAAAAGAGAAGAGATCTAGATGGAACGTCCATACATCATAATGGTAATATATACATGTCGGTAGTTGTAAGCTCTACGCGTTTCGGGACCTTCTAGCCCCTCATCAGGAGCAAAACCGAAATAGTACCTAAGAATAGGGAGAACAACCATATAAGAATAATTTAAAGGGGACAAGTGGGCAAATGTGAAATATGAAGGACCCACACATATACACATTATGTCCACAGACTTACGTATACATCTGCGCAGTGGTGGTGCAGCCATGTGAGTCACAGACCAGCCAATGATGCCACATCCCGGAGCTGAGGGGGCGCTAACGAGGCAGACACAACCCACACAGACCGACTCCGGGTTGGTCAGACCAAGTGAAGTGACAACGTGTAAACCAAAAATCGCTCCAAATGGGACCTCTGAAAAAATGTGAAAATAGTGTGAAAAAGGGGGGGGGGGGTATGTAAGTGAGCAAAAAGTGTATGTGTAAGAGTGAAGCAAGGATAGAAAAGTATGAAAAAAGAAAATAGAAAAGAAGAAAGAAAGAAAGTATTGAATGGATGCGGGAACCATAGTCAGGTGTGGAGGAAGTGACAGCAGATGAAAAAAAATAAAAAATGAGTGAGTGGAGAGAATAAGTGAGGTTACCTGGCTCAGAGTGAGTAAAGACAGAGAAATGGGGAACAGTGATTCCACAGTGTTGGATAATGCTCCTGATGAGGGGCTAGAAGGTCCCGAAACGTGTAGTGCTTACAACTACCGACATGTATATATTACCATTATGATGTATGGACGTTCCATCTAGATCTATTTCCTTTTTTTGTTTGTTTTCTTTCACCCCCATCAAATGATACATTAGCATGTCACTCTGTATAGATACCTAGTACAACGTGTATCATATGCATTTTATGTTCTATGTAATTGTCCAACTGTACATCCCCACTGAACTGATTTTGCTGAGTCTGCTATTAATATTTTTGGTAATTGTCTCCTATCTCTTATCCAACTGTACATCCCTACTGAACTGACTTTGCTGAGTCTGCTATTAATATTTTTGGTAATTGTCTCCTGCTGCCATATCTTTAAACTTCCATATTTACTGCTAGCTCTATAACAAACACACTTGCAATAGCAATATTACTGGTGATTGATTCTCAACTCCATGTGGCTTGAGTGATCAAGAGAGGTAATTAGCTTTACGACCCTAGCCTGTGTCTGTAGCTGGCCTGGCCCTGGCCATCTCCTCCCCATATTCAGGTGTCTCACATCGGACCCAATAATGACCAACTGAGAAATGCATCCCAGCTTAGTCTCTCTATAAATTTATGGCAGCTTATGGGGTGGCGCAGACAGGGGCATGGCGCAGACATCATGGCTCTGTCCTGAGTGGCTCTGTCACGAGTGATGCGCAGTTTCATCGACGCAGTTTAACCAAAGCATGATAACTAAAGCTGCATGAACAAAAAAAAAAAAAAAAAGCTGCATGAACAACAAGAACTCTGCTCCACTCTGCAAGACGACAAGCAAACCACCTTTGAAATTTATTTTATATTAGGTTAGTTTCCCACTCTCTATCCACTAACATGCTCCTTATTCTCTTCCTTCTCACATTGGTGTCTTCTATCCTCAAATTATCTTTACTCTACCCCTCCTCTCTTCCCTGCAGCATGCACATATCACCCCCACTCCTACCCTCTCCCTCCTATGGCACCCATCATCTCCTGCAGTTGCTGCACCCAAATGCTGACATAAACACCAGGGCCACTAGACACGTGCGCTCATGCACATCCCACTCCCACCTTGCCTTCCTCACCCTCCTCCTTCTCCTAGCTTCAGGTGACATTTCTCCTAATCCTGGTCCGCCATTTTCCAAATGCAAGCCACATATCCAATACCCCTCCCCCTCTGGCAACCACCGCAATCCACTCAGTTTAATTTCTATCCCCCTGCTTCCTCAAAGCACCCCACCAATCTCATGTGCCCTTTGGAACGCCCGCTCCATCTGTAACAAGCTAACATCTGTACATGACCTCTTCATCTCTCATGGCTTGAACATACTCGCCATAACAGAAACCTGGCTGCAAAATTTTGACTCCGCTTCTCCTGCTGCCCTCTCCCATGGTGGTCTCCATTGGACTCACTCCTCCAGACCCAACAGACAGAAAGGAGGTGGAGTTGGCTTCCTTCTGTCCCCACAAAGCACCTTCCAAGTCCTTACTGTCCCTCCCTCTCTATCCCTCTCTTCTTTCGAGATGCACTGTATTAGTCTGTTTTCTCCCATTTCTCTGAGGATTGCAGCAATTTATAGGCCTCCAGGACCGGTATCGCGCTTCATTGATGACTTTGCTGCCTGGCTACCCTACTTTCTCTCCTCTGAAATACCCACCATTATTCTTGGTGACATTCCTGTCAATGTTAACAGCCCAACTACAGCTAAACTTCTCAACTTAACCTCATCTTTTGACCTAACCCAATGGACACATACTTCCACTCACTCCAATGGTAATACCCTTGACCTTGTATTCTCCCATCTCTGCAACCCTGGCAACCTCACCAACACCCCCTTTCCTCTATCTGATCACAACCTCATTACTTTCACTGTATCCTTGCATCCAACCACCCATCCCTCCAAGCTGCAAACAATTACTTGTAGAAACCTTCGCCACTTTAACCCTTCTCTTCTCTATTCTGCTACTGACCACCTATATGACATAATCTCTCCCCTGTCCTGTCCTGACGTGGCCACTTCTGTCTACAACAGTTCACTCTCATCATCACTAGATGCACTTGCTCCTCTAACCACACGCAGAATTAGGCCCCGACCGTTACAACCCTGGCAAACTGACAACACTAGAAATCTCAAGAGACATTGCCGTGCTCTTGAACGACTGTGGCGTAAAACCAAATGCCTGCAAGACTTCACCCTATATAAATCTGCCCTTCTAAAATACAATTCATGCCTCCATGCTGCCAAACAAGCCTACTTTGTCTCTCCTATAAATTCCTTGTCATCCAGTCCCCGTCGGCTCTTCTCAACCTTTAACTCTCTGCTTCGTCCACCACCCCCTCTACCCACTAACTCACTCACTGCCCAAGAGATTGCCAATCACTTCAAAGACAAGATCGATGCAATTCGTAAGGACATCTCCACTGTGCGTACGTCTTCCCCACCCATCATACCTTGCCCAGCAGCACATTCAACACTCTCCTCTTTTGAATTGGCTACTACGGAAGAGGTTACAAAAATTTTCTCGGATGCCCACCTAACCAATTGTCCCTTTGGATCCTGTTCCCTCACAACTACTACGGTCACCCTCTTCTTCTATCCTATGCTCCCTCACCCACATCTTCAATCTCTCCCTTTCTAGTGGCATTTTCCCCTCCCCTCTAAAACATGCACAGATCACTCCCATTCTTAAAAAGCCCTCACTGGACCCTACCAACCTGAACAACTTAAGACCCATCTCATTACTCCCATTCACCTCTAAACTTCTAGAACGCTTAGTCTACAACTGTCTTAGCTCCTACCTCAATGAAAATAACCTTCTTGACCCCTTACAGTCTGGCTTTCGCTCGCAGCACTCCACGGAAACTGCCTTACTAAAACTCACTAACGATTTACTAACTGCTAAAACCAACAGCCAGTACTCCATACTCCTACTACTTGACCTCTCTGCGGCCTTTGATACTGTTCACCACCCGCTCCTTCTCAATAAACTACATTCCCTTGGCCTCCGAGATTCTGCTCTATCCTGGTTCTCTGGCTATTTATCACAGCGCTCCTTCAGTGTCACCTACAACTCTGTCTCCTCCTCTCCATTGCCCCTTTCTGTGGGGGTCCCCCAAGGCTCGGTTCTTGGACCCCTTCTCTTCTCTATCTACATTTTCTCCCTTGGTCACTTAATAACTGCCCACGGCTTCCAATACCACTTATACGCTGATGACACCCAAATCTATCTGTCTACTCCTCACCTCACTCCTTCAGTCTCCTCTCGCATTACTAACTTACTAACTGACATATCAGCATGGAAGTCGCACCACTTCCTTAAACTAAATCTCTCTAAAACTGAGCTATTAATATTCCCCCCCGCCCGTGCCCCCCTCCATGACTTTTCCATCAAAATCAACAATGCAACCATCAGTCCCTCCCCTCATGCCAGGGTACTAGGTGTAATCCTAGACTCTGACTTGTCATTTCAGCCTCAAATCCAATCGCTGTCAAAAGTTTGTAGAATTCACCTCCGTAACATCTCTAAAATTCGCCCTTTTTTAACAAATGAAACCACCAAGCTCCTCATTCACTCCCTCGTTATCTCTCGCCTTGACTATTGCAACTCCCTTCTCATTGGCTTAACACTCCATAGGCTATCCCCTCTTCAGTCTATCATGAATGCTGCTGCCAGACTTATCCACCTTACCAACCGCTCAGTGTCTGCCAACCCTCTACTTCAATCCCTATACTGGCTCCCAATCACCCAGCGAATTAAATTCAAAATTCTAACCACAACATACAAAGCCATTCACAACTCTGCCCCAAGCTACATCACTAATCTTGTCTCCAAATATCGCCCAAATCGACCTCTCCGCTTTTCTCAAGACCTCCTGCTTTCAAGCTCTCTCATCTCCTCCTCCCATGCTCGTCTCCAGGATTTCTCCAGAGCCTCTCCCATCCTCTGGAACTCGCTACCTCCATCTATCCGGCTATCCCCTACTCTTGCTACCTTCAGGCAATCCCTGAAAACTCATCTTTTCAGGAAAGCCTATCATGTCTCCAACTAATCCCCTACCACTTCCACCAGCTCATTCCCCACAGTTACAACCTTTTGTACCACCTGCCCCACCCTATTAGATTGTAAGCTCTTCTGAGCAGGGCCCTCTTAATCCTATTGTATTGTATTGTATTATAACTGTATTGTCTCCCTTTTATATTGTAAAGCGCTGCGTAAACTGTTGGCGCTATATAAATCCTGAATAATAATAATAATAATAATAATTGTAAATGATTCCTTGTTGGAATATACAGTATTGTGCAATATTAGGTTCTGGTGAAATATAAAATAATTGATATATAGCAATAAGCATTATCAATTTTCATGTTATTGTATGACTAATTGAATCTATTAAAGACTTTTTTATATATATTTTTTTTATATTATTGTGTAATTGCGTCCATGTGCCTCATATAAAGTCCCGCCCTTTGCTTTCCTCTCCATAATTTTATCACTGAACCGGGATGGAGGAGGGGATTTGAACGGCCCCCTGTTACCTCATTTAAAGTCCCAAATATTTTTCTTCCTATTTTCAGAAACACAACAGTGTCGTATTGAGACCACCAAAACATGTAACCAAAACTTCGGGGGGGCTTCAGTAACCAAAACTGCAGTGTTTAACCTCATGATACAACACAGGAAGCACCTCCATGGTTAACAGAGGACAGAATTAAAATTAGACTTGAGAAACTTAACATTAATAAATCACCGGGACCAGATGGCTTGCATCCGAGGGGACTTAGGGAACTCAGTCAAGTGATTGCCAGACCGTTGTTCCTAATTCTTACAGATAGTCTACTGACTGGAATGGTACCAGCTGATAGGAGAAAAGCCAATGTAGCACCAATATTTAAAAAGGGCCCAAAATACATCCCTGGAAATTACAGACCAGTTAGCCTAACATCAATAGTATGTAAACTCTTGGAGGGGATGATAAGGGACAATATACAAGATTTTAGTAATGAGAACGGTATCATTATCTATTAACCTTCTATGAGGAGGTGAGTTGCCATCTAGATAAAGGAAGGCCCGTAGACGTGGTGTATCTGGATTTTGCAAAAGCATTTGACACAGTTCCCCATAAACGTTTACTGTACAAAATAAGGTCCGTTGGCATGGACCATAGGGTGAGTACATGGATTGAAACTGGCTACAAGGGCGAGTTCAGAGGGTGGTGATAAATGGGGAGTACTCGGAATGGTCAGGGGTAGGTAGTGGGGTTCCCCAGGGTTCTGTGCTGGGACCAATCCTATTTAATTTGTTCATAAACGATCTGGAGGATGGGATAAACAGTTCAATCTCTGTATTTGCAGACGATACTAAGCTAAGCAGGACAATAACTTCTCCGCAGGACGTGGAAACCTTGCAAAAAGACCTGAACAAATTAATGGGGTGGGCGACTACATGGCAAATGAGGTTCAATGTAGAAAAATGTAAAATAATGCATTTGGGTGGCAAAAATATGAATGCAATCTATACACTGGGGGGAGAACCTCTGGGGGAATCTAGGATGGAAAAGGACCTGGGGGTCCTAGTAGATGATAGGCTCAGCAATGGCATGCAATGCCAAGCTGCTGCTAACAAAACAAACAGAATATTGGCATTAAAAGGGGATCAATTCCAGAGATAAAACGATAATTCTCCCGCTCTACAAGACTCTGATCCGGCCGCACCTGGAGTATGCTGTCCAGTTCTGGGCACCAGTCCTCAGGAAGGATGTACTGGAAATGGAGCGAGTACAAAGAAGGGCAACAAAGCTAATAAAGGGTCTGGAGGATAGTAGTTATGAGGAAAGGTTGCGAGCGTTGAACTTATTCTCTCTGGAGAAGAGACGCTTGAGAGGGAATATGATTTCAATTTACAAATACTGTACTGGTGACCCCACAATAGGGATAAAACTTTTTCGCAGAAGAGTTTAACAAGACTCGTGGCCACTCATTAAAATTAGAAGAAAAGAGGTTTAACCTTAAACTACTTAGAGGGTTCTTTTCTGTAAGAGCGGCAAGGATGTGGAATTCCCTTCCACAAGCGGTGGTCTCAGCGGGGAGCATTGATAGCTTCAAGAAACTATTAGATAAGCACCTGAATGACCGCAACATACAGGGATATATAATGTAATACTGACACATATTCACACACATAGGTTGGACTTGATGGACTTGTGTCTTTTTTCAACCTCACCTACTATGTAACTATGTAACTATGTAACTATACTATGTCCACAGAGACACAACCAGTGTCATACTGAAACCACCAAAAACATGTCCACAGAGACACAACCAGTGTCGTACTAAGACCACCAAGTACATGTCCACAGAGGTACAACCAGTGTCGTATTGAGACCACCAAAAACATGTCCACAGAGACACAACCAGTGTCATAATGAGACCACCAAAAACATGTCCACAGAGACACAACCAGTGTCGTACTGAAACCAACTAAAACATGTCCACAGAGACACAAGCAGTGTCATACTAAGACCACCAAATACAGGTCCACAGAGGTACAACCAGTGTCGTAATGAGACCACCAAAAACATGTTCACAGAAACACAATCAGTGTCGTATTGAGACCACCAAAAACATGTCCACAGAGACACAACCGGTGTCATAATGAGACCACCAAAAACATGTCCACAGAGAGACAACCAGTGTCGTAATGAGACTACCAAAAACATGACCACAGAGACACAACCAGTGTCAAACTGAGACAACCAAAAACATTTTCACAGAAACACAACCAGTGTCGTATTGAGACCACCAAAAACATGACCACAGAGACACAGCCAGTGTTGTACTGTGACCACCAAAAACATGTCCACAGAGCCACACCCAGTGTCATATTGAGACCACGTCCACAGAGACACAATCAGTGTCGTAATGAGACCACCAAAAACATGACCACAGAGACACAACCAGTGTCATACTGAAACCACCAAAAACATGTCCAGAGACAAAACCAGTGTCATACTGAAACCACCAAAAACATGTCCACAGAGACACAACCAGTGTCGTACTAAGACCACCAAAAACATGTCCACAGAGACACAAGCAGTGTCATACTAAGACCACCAAATACATGTCCACAGAGGTACAACCAGTGTCGTAATGAGACCACCAAAAACATGTTCACAGAAACACAATCAGTGTCGTATTGAGACCACCAAAAACATGTCCACAGAGACACAACCGGTGTCATAATGAGACCACCAAAAACATGTCCACAGAGAGACAACCAGTGTCGTATTGAGACCACCAAAAACATGACCACAGAAACACAACCAGTGTTGTACTGTGACCACCAAAAACATGTCCACAGAGCCACACCCAGTGTCATATTGAGACCACGTCCACAGAGACACAATCAGTGTCCTAATGAGACCACCAAAAACATGACCACAGAGACACAACCAGTGTCGTATTGAAACCACCAAAAACATGACCACAGAGACACAACCAGTGTCATATTGAGTCCACCAAAAACATGTCAAGAAACAACTTTTTTGTTGTTTCTTTCCATATATACTTTGTTGGTTGTGTTAGCTGCTTTTTTGTCTCTCCTGTGAGCAGCGCAGAATTTTTTTGCATATATTCACCAAAAACATGTCCACAGAGACACAACCAGTGTCATATTGAGTCCACCAAAAACATGTCCACAGAGACACAACCAGTGTCATATTGAGTCCACCAAAAACATTTCCACAGAGGCACAACCAGTGTTGATGCCTAGTGATGTCTTCTTAGGTACTGATGAATTACTGAAGCATGTGAAGGTTATAAATCTCTGCACATTTTGCAAAGAGAAGCTTCATCAGGAGAGCAGGGAACTGATAGTACGTATATAAGACAAGGAAAAAAATATTCACTAATATGATATACAAATACAATATCCAGTTGCCGGCCGCCTAACTGGGAATTTGCATCATGTTTTTGCAGCTAGATGCCCAGACTCTGGGCATCTAGCAGCTTGCACAGCGGTTTGTGTGGGGGCCCTGGGAATCCACCTCATCAGCCCAGAGCTCTCCACGCTGACCCCGAGAGTTTCATTTTCACTTTGTAAAGATTATGAGATTCACACCCTTTATTCACAAAGTGCAGAGTGTACTCAGGGTGGGTTGGTGGGTTTTTAAAGGTGAGATGTGTTCTAGGAATTGCATTGTTTTATCTCAGTCCACCTTCACTTTCACTATATTTGTATTAACCTCTGAGGGACCTGGAGAGTTGGTTCTTCTGTCTTCAGAAGACAGTAAAGACCTGGAGCTCAACCTGCAACCTGAGGACCAATCACGGGTACAGATCTCACAGAACAGTACCACAGAAACCCATCGGTACATACTAAAATCTACTAGAAATAAAATGCCCCTAGAAACACGATCAGTATCATACTGAGACCACCAAAAACATGTCCACAGAGACACAACCAGTGTCGTACTGAGACCAACTAAAACATGTCCACAGAGACACAACCAGCGCAGTACTAAGACTACCAAAATAAAGGCCACAGAGACAAAACCAGTGTCGTACTGAGACCACCAAAACATGTCCACAGAGACACAACCAGTGTCATATTGAGACCACCAAAAACATGTCCACAGAGACACAACCAGTGTCATACTGAGACAACCAAAAACATGTTCACAGAAACACAACCAGTGTCGTATTGAGACCACAAAAAACATGTCCACAGAGTCACAACTAGTGTCGTAATGAGACTACCAAAAACATGACAACAGAGACACAACCAGTGTTGTACTGTGACCACCAACAACATGTCCACAGAAACACAACCAGTGTCGTACTGAGACCACCAACAACATGTCCACAGAGACACAACCAGTGTCGTACTGAGACCACCAAAAACATGTCCACAGAAACACAACCAGTGTCGTACTGAGACCACCAACAACATGTCCACAGAGACACAACCAGTGTCGTACTGAGACCACCAAAAACATGTTCACAGAAACACAACCAGTGTCATATTGAGACCACAAAAAACATGTCCACAGAGACACAACTAGTGTCGTATTGAGACTACCAAAAACATGACAACAGAGACACAACCAGTGTTGTACTGTGACCACCAACAACATGTCCACAGAAACACAACCAGTGTCGTACTGAGACCACCAACAACATGTCCACAGAGACACAACCAATGTCGTACTGAGACCACCAAAAACATGTCCACAGAGGCACAACCAGTGTTGATGCCTAGTGATGTCTTCTGAAGTGCTGATGAATTACTGAAGCATGTGAAGGTTATAAATCTCTGCACGTTTCACAAAGAGAAGCTTTATCAGGAGAGCAGGGAACTGATAGTACCTATATAAGACAAAGAAAAAAATATTTACGAATACGATATACAAATACAATATCCAATTGGAGGTGTTCTGCCGAGAAAGTTCCCCTCGGCGGATAAGGACCCCCCTCTACTGCGCAGGCGCAGCGCTTGCGCAGTAGGAGCTGGCGGAAATAGCCGAAGCCAAATAGAAGAGAAATCAGCTGTACACGGCACCTGTAAGAGGGCCCCTCGCGGACTCGCTTCGTTCACCACGCTTTGGGCACGGCCTCGCTGCGCTCTGCACTTTTTTATTCTCCCTCTAGGTCCACTTGGATGGTGGGGCTTGAACCTGGACCCAGGGCGCAGGCGCCGTGTACAGCTGATTGAAGTTTTTCAGCTTCGGCTATTTTCGGCGGCTCCTAGTCATTCGTACTGCGCAAGCGCTGCGCTTGCGCAGTACAGGGGTGTCCTTATCCGCCGGGGGAGCTTTCTCGGCAAGACACCGGCCGCCTAACTGGGAGTTTGCGTCATGTTTTTGCGACTAGATGCCCAGACTCTGATATTATTTTTTTCCTCAGGCGCTGGACTTTCTTTTAAAAGTGATCCTAGCGGCGGATCACTATAAGAAGCGGCGGGATGGGGCGTGCCCCCCCTCGCTACTTTCCTGGCTTACCTGACCGATCTGTAGCACTGGGAACCCAACAGGCACCGGCGGTGGCTGGACATAGAGATGAGCAAGATGGCCTCCGCTCATCTCTATAGCCCAGGAGGACCGGAGTGATGTTATGCAGGCACCATGTACACAAGGCCACAAGGCCATTTTTTTTAAAGTATAAGATCAAAAATGTTCCTAAAACCTTTTGCTTTTAAAGGTAGAGGTGAGATTTGGGGTATAATAGACCCCCGAGCTCTACGTAGAGAGGACCTGTCAGGCTATATTGTTATTGCAAGGGATGTTAACATTTCTTGCAATAGTAATAAAAGTGGTAAAAAAAAATTAAAGGCACAGTCCAAAAAAAAAAAAAAAAGTACAAAAAGATTTTTTTTTTTTTTTAAAGTGCCCTCATCCCCCTGTGCTCACGGGCAGAGGTGAATGCATACACGCCCACATATGTAAACAGTGTTCGCACATGTGAGGTATCGCCATGAATGTTATAGCGAGAGCAATAATTCTAGCGCTAGACCTCCTCCCTAACTCTAAACTGGTAATCTGTAGAGATTTTTAAAGCGTCACCTAGGGAGATTTTTAAGTACCATAGTTTGGCGCCATTCAACGAACGTGCGCTATTTTAATCTTTCATAAAAATAAAAAAAATTGGGGGTATATATATATATATATTTTTTTTTTTAATTCATTAAAGTGTATTTTTCCCCCAAAAATTGAGTTTAAAAATTCGCTGCGTAAAAACGGCGTGACATAAGAAAATTGCAATGACCGCCATTTTATTCTTTAGGGCCTCTGCTAAAAAGAATATATATTGTTTCGGGGATCTAACTAATTTTCTAACAAAAATCACTGACTTGTCCGAAAAAGGCCTGAAAGTCAGAAAAAGGCCTGGTCAGTAAGTGTATATACGCCATACCAACCATTAGGGCTCACTTATGTATGTAGTGTCACATATAAATGTGGAGTGGCGCTGTACACTGCGGAAGTCCCCCCCCCCTACAAAGGGAGACAAGAGTGGAATACAGGAATGGTTGGGTGGGATGCTAGGCGTTGTCCCCTCCACCACTGAGCAAGCGAGATTGAAGCACATACCCTCCTGATGAAGCTCCTCCTTGCGAAACGCGTAGAGATTTATAACCTCACATTTTCAGTAATTTATCGGCACTTCAGAAGACATCGCTGGGAATGGGATACAATGTCTTTATGCTTCTGCTGGATGTTAGGAGGTTCTATGCAGGGTACTTTTCATAAACATGTGATTGTGTGGACATATGATATTTGTATGTACTGCATCTATAAGGGCATTTTAATATTGATTTAATAAACGATTTGATTTTTATATTGTATGTTTTTCTTACTTTGCCAAAAAGTCAGTTGCACCTTGAAATTTCCATCTTTTTCTTTGATCTTCTTCTTTTATCTTTTTCGGGGGGGGGGGGGGGTTTGGGGAGGAGGAACCAAGAAAGGTGAAATATAAGCAGATTAAACTTCAGCTTTAAATACTTTTAACAGATCTATCTCGAGTCTAGACACATTTGGCTTTTTTCCTCTATGTGGTTACCGGACAGGAAGGCAGCTTTTTATAAAGTATTTCTCAGCAACGCCACTCTCAGTTCTTAAAAGTTACTTAAATGTTTAAATGTTGGCATGATTGCTATAAATGAATAAATAAATACATAAGTAAAAAAACAAACAAATACATAAATAAATAAATAAACAAAACCATAAATAAATGAATAATTAATAATAAATAAATACATAAGTAAATAAACAAATACAAATACATAAATAATTAAAAAAACAAAACAATAAATAAATTAATAATTTATAATAATTAAATAAACAAATAAATACACAAATAATTAAAAAAACAAAACAATAAATAAGATAATAATTAATAATACATAAATAAATACATGAATAAATAATATAAATACACATAATTAAAATAACTAAATATAATTATAAATTAATTAATAAAAAAATTGCACCTGCCACTAATGCAATTTCAAATTGCAACATAAATAAAGAAACAAATAAGTAAATAGTAAGTAAATGCATAAATAACTGACTAGCCAAAATAATACATATGTAAATACATTAATGAATTAATATATACATAAAGAAATACACGAATAAAGAATGTATTTATTTAATAAATAAATGATTATAATATAAATACATATAAATAATACATAATATAAATAAATATGATTATAAATAAATGAATACATAAATTGCATCTGCCCCTAGGGCAATTTCAAATAGCAACATAAATAAATAAACAAATAAGTAAATAGTAAGTAAATACATACATAATTAACTAAACAAAATAATAAATATATAAATTAACTAATTAACATATACATAATTAAATACATGAATAAATAATGTGTTTATTTAATAAATAAATGATTATAATATAAATAAATATAAATAATACATAATATTAATAAATATAATTATAAATAAATGAATACATAAATTGCATCTGCCACTCGGGCAATTTCAAATAGCAACATAAATAAATAAACAAATAAGTAAATTGTAAGTAAATACATAAATAATTAACTAAACAAAATAATAAATATTTAAATTAACAAATTAATATATACATAAATAAATACAGGAATAAATAATGTATTTATTTAATAAATAAATTATTATAATATAATATAAATAAAAATAAATAATACATAATATATATATTAATATGCAACACAAAAGTCGCTCCACCTGTCTGCGATTTCCCACCTGACTCTTCATACCCTCTGGTAACTACTCTTCCCTGCAACACAAAAGTCGCTCCACCTGTCTGCGATTTCCCACCTGACTCTTCATACCCTCTGGTAACTGCAAAGACTCCCCTCTTCTCTTAAACACTGGACTACATTGCCTAACTGAACTTTAATTCTGCCTTACTAAGAATTTGAAACTAGTGCCTATACTTGTTTGTTTTTGAAAGTGTCATTTATTTTGTATTCTGCTGCCCTGAACAAGACCAAACATTTAACCTTACTCGGTTGCCCCTCTTGCACTGCAATCTGTCCAGGCCAGTTGTAAAACCCCACCCCCCACAAGCTTAGTTTTATCAGCTTCTAATTGAATAATTTTGAATTCCCCCCCACACCTTGCCACTATAAATTTAGTTCATTTCTTGGGACGGCTGGCGAGGGTTTAGGCTGGTCACTCCTTGCACAAAGTGTCACGCCGGCAACAAGTGTTTGGCACTTGGACACGGGCACTTTGACTAAGGCACTGCTACAAAAAAAGTAAGTACAGACATTATTGTTCCACAGCTATTTTGCAGGAAGTTCCACTTCATTCACTAAATTTCCTCAGCCTTCCTTCTATTAGCCTGTCCCCACCCTCTAAAATGCTCACACTAATCTTTGTTATAACGTCCTCTCTCCTCAAACTCTCATTACTTTACCCCCCCTCTCCAGCCCCCAACCTTTATATATCTCCCTCTCTTCTTCCCACTCAATATTACTCCACTTACCACCTCCTGCTCATTCTAAGCCCACACAGTATCACCACGTCCATTCCACCACAGCATCTGCGCTCCTATAAATCCCACTCCCGCCTTACCACCCTCACCCTCCTACTACTCCTAATGTCTGGGGACATCGCACCAAACCCCGGCCCTCCCACACCCAATTTCCAACGCCAAGATCGGCCATCTACCTCCTCCAACAGTAGTCGCAACTTCAACCTTCTCATCCCAATTCCCCTGATTCCACAAGTCAGCCCCCCTCTTTCATGTGCCCTCTGGAATGCCCGCTCAGTCTTCAACAAACTAGTTTCTGTCAATGACCTTTTCCTCTCCAAATCCCTTGATCTATTTGCTATAACTGAAACCTGGCTCCAGGAATTTGATACTACCTCTCCAGCTGCACTGTCCCACAGTGGCCTTCTCTGGACTCACTCCACCAGACCCAGTGGACGAAAAGGAGGTGGTGTCGGACTTCTCCTCTCCCCACAATGCACCTTCCAGGTACTGCCCACACCTCCCTCTCTTTCCACCTGCTCTTTCGAAATGCACTGCATTCGTCTTTTCTCTCCAGCTTGTCTGAGGGTCGCAGTCATTTATCGGCCTCCTGGACCAGTGTCACGCTTTCTGGATGACTTCTCTGCATGGCTACCCTATTTTCTCTCATCTGAAGTGCCTGCCATCATCCTAGGTGACTTTAACATTCCAATCAATGTTAATAATGCTACCACTTCTAAACTACTCAACTTAACCTCCTCTTTTAACCTAACACAATGGACACAAACCACCACTCACTCCAACGGCAACACTCTTGACCTTGTATTCTCCCATCGCTGCACTCCCTGCAATCTCTCCAACGCACCCTTTCCTCTCTCTGATCACAACCTTATCCGTTTCACACTCTCCTTGTCTCCTATATCCCATGCTGCCAACCCACAAACCACTACCCGCAGGAACCTTCGCAACCTCAAACCTTCCCTTCTTCACTCTGCTACTGATGGCCTTTATGACAAAATCGCACCCCTGTCCTGCCCAGACCTAACCACTTCCATCTACAACACCACGTTGTCATCCTCCCTAGACGTACTTGCTCCTCTTTCTACACGCAGAACCAGGCCCCATCTGCCACAACCCTGGCAAACAGACGACACCAGAAGTCTCAAGAGACGCAGCCGCGCTCTTGAGCGAGCATGGCGTAAATCTAAATCCCTGCAAGACTTTACCCTCTACAAATCTGTCCTTCTCAAATACAACTCCTGCCTCCACACTGCTAAACAAACCTATTACAACACTCTCATCAAAACCCTCTCATCCAAACCTCGTCAACTCTTTTCTACCCTTAATTCCTTACTTCACCCCCCACTGCCCCCTCCCACCAACTTGCTTACCGCTCAACATATTGCCAACCACTTCAATAGCAAAATCAACACTATTCGCAAGGAGATATCCAGCATTAAAATTCCTCCCCTACCCAACATATCAGGTCCAACACCACACTCAATACTCTCCTCCTTTTGCCCAGTTACCACAGAAGAAGTTGATAAACTCCTCTCCATGGCACACCTCACTACATGTCCCCTGGACCCTGTCCCCTCTCAATTGCTGCGACCACCTTCCCACTCTATCCTCAACTCCCTAACCCACATCTTCAACCTCTCCCTATCCTCCGGCACCTTTCCTTCCCCGTTCAAACATGCACTGGTTACCCCCATACTCAAAAAACCCTCACTAGACCCCACCTGTTTGAATAACTTAAGACCTATCTCCCTTCTCCCGTTTGCCTCCAAGCTCATCGAACGCCTTGTTCATGACCAAATGAGTCGCTACCTCACGGACAACAACCTTCTCGACCCCCTACAGTCTGGCTTCCGCCTACAACATTCGACTGAAACTGCCCTACTAAAAATCACCAATGACCTAATAACTGCCAAAACCAATGGCCACTACTCCATACTCATACTTTTAGACCTCTCTGCTGCCTTTGACACAGTTGACCACCTGCTGCTCCTCAGCAAATTACACTCCCTTGGCCTCCGTGATTCTGCATTATCCTGGTTCTCCTCCTACCTATCTCAGCGCACTTTCAGCGTCACTTACAACTCCACCTCCTCCGCTCCCCTTCCTCTTTCTGTTGGGGTACCCCAAGGCTCTGTCCTTGGGCCTCTCCTTTTCTCACTCTATACCTCTTCCCTGGGCCAGTTGATCACCTCCCATGGCTTCCAATACCATCTCTATGCCGATGACACACAGATCTATCTCTCCACTCCCCAACTCACCCCCACTATCTCCTCACGGATCTCAAACTTGCTGAATGACATATCGGTATGGATGTCACACCACTTCCTCAAACTTAATCTTTCTAAAACTGAGCTTGTTATATTTCCTCCTTCACGGTCCCCCTCCTGTGACTTCACCATTAATATCAACAACACAACCATTGGTCCCTCCACACATGCCAGAGTCCTGGGTGTAATCCTTGACTCTGACCTCTCCTTCAGCCCCCATATCCAATCACTGGCTAAATCCTGCCGCCTTAACCTCCGCAACATCTCCAAAATTCGACCCTTTCTGACTAATGACACTACAAAACAACTTATTCACTCTTTGATTATTTCCCGCCTCGACTATTGCAACTCTCTCCTTAATGGCCTACCCTTAAGCAGGCTATCCCCCCTTCAGTCTATTATGAATGCTGCTGCTAGACTAATACACCTCACTAATCGATCCGTGACTGCTGCTCCTCTCTGCCAATCCCTTCACTGGCTTCCCCTACCCCACCGTGTAAAATTCAAAATGCTAACCATAACATACAAGGCCATTCACAACATCGCCCCCATCTACATCACCAACCTCATCTGCAGATATCACCCAAATCGCCCCCTCCGCTCCTCCCAGGACCTCCTGCTCTCTAGCTCCCTTGTTACCTCCTCCCATGCTCGCCTTCAGGACTTCTCCAGAGCCTCTCCCATCCTCTGGAATTCCCTGCCCCAGTATGTCCGATCAGCCCCTACCCTGTCCACCTTTAGGAGATCCTTGAAAACTCATTTATTCAGGGAAGCCTATCCCACACCCACATAACTGTCCCTGAGCCACCCCCATCAAATCATTCTTTGCAGCTATTACCTTTTGTACCACCACCCCCTCCCTTTTAGAATGTAAGCTCTACGAGCAGGGCCCTCCTGTACCTTTTGTATTGTACTGTAATTGTGTTGTCCCCCTTATACATTGTAAAGCGCTGAGTAAACTGTTGGCGCTATATAAATCTCGTATAATAATAATAATAATAATATATAAATATAATTATAAATTAATTAATTAATTGCACTTGCCACTAATGCAACTTCAAATTGCTACATTTTGAAACAAATAAGTAAATAGTAAGTAAATACCTAAATAATTAATTAAACAACATAATAAATATATTAATTAAATAATTATTTAATTATACATAAATAAATATATGAATAAATAATGTTTTTATTTAATAAATAAATTATTATAATATAATAAATTAAATATAAATAATACATAATATGAATAAATATAATTATAAATATATTAATAAACAAATTGCACTTGCCGCTAATGTAATTTAACATTGCAACAGAAATAAATAAACAAATAAGTAAATAGTAAGTAAATCCATAAATAAATTACCTAAACAAAATAATAAATATATTAATGAATGAATTAATTAATATATACATAAATAAATACATGAATAAATAATGTATTTATATATATATGAATTAATATATGCATGAATACATTAGTAAACATCGTATTTATTTATTTTAATAAATAATATAAATTACAATAAATGTAAAAGAAATAAATGTAAATAATAAATCATATGAATAAATATAATTATAAATAAATTATTAAATAAATTGCATCTGCCACTGATGAAGCTTCAAAATGCAACATAAACAAATAAACAAATAAATAAATACATAAATAAATAAATAAATAAATCTTTTTAATTTAGGTTTATTGGCCGTTTAACTGTCATACTGATGGACGCAATATAAAGCTCCTTTTGAGCATCGCCCCTCCTATCCACTGCGAACAATGTCGACTTTATCTTGATGTTCGGAGGAATGTGATTCCATCCACTTATGAGTGACATTGGCAATTAGGCAGATTCCGTTGTCGTTCTCGGGGTCACCCAGTCCAGTCTGGCTCCTTTACAGTCTTTGGCTAGCCCCAGGCTATGCTTTAAGTAAGGGGCTGATCTGAGAAGCTTCTGCCGCTAATGCAATTTTTTTAAAAAAAAGCCTTTAACATAAATTTTCATCGCTTTAAATTTAACTTACATCCCTGCAAACGCCTCTCTTCTCTCTCTCTCTCTCTCTCCAGCCCTCTCTGTCTACCTTCCTTTGAAGTGATTCCATTAGGGGCCGCAGGTGGTCTCTCTATAATTCAATCAATGTCAGGAATTTGCACCGGCTCTCTCCAGTTTCTAATGTAAGTTAAATAAATCAAAGTGGGATCTGGACGGAGGACAGGCCTGCCTTCCAAATGGAACTCAAGTACTTGACAATGTCCTCATGAAGGAAAGTGACTTTTCAAGGTCAAAGTAGCATGCCCACAATGATTAACCCTTGTATTTGATGACACTGCTGATGAAGATGCCTTCTTCTGAGAATCTTGGATTTGTGAAGGATTGCATGCCTCTAGCAATTCTGTAATGGAAAAAGAAGGGGACCTTTTAGCACAAAGAACATGGAGAATGAAGAACTGACCTGCAAAAAATGATTGCTTAATAGGGATGAGCTTGAGGCTCTTTCAAACCTTGACCACGGCCATCATTTCCCTGTTTGGTGGGAGCCAAATATCATATATTACTACCACTATTATACAGTTTGCAGTTTCCTGCTGACTACGATTGTTAGGAATCGGCACCGCTGAGTCTTTGCCATACGTTGATGTCACCAGTACCACTCACTTACATGGTCAAGAATTGCTGGCCATGTAAGCAAAGGAGCCTGGAATAGTTAAAAAAATAAAGGATGAGAGGTCCCCCCAAATTCTATACCAGACCCTACAGATCTGGTTGGGATTTTAAGGGAAACTGATGAAAAAAATTAAAAAAGGGTGTGAGGTCCCCTCAAATTCTATATCAGACCCTTCAGATCTGGTTGGAATATTAACAGAAGACCCATGCAGAAAGAAAAAAAAAAAAAAAACGCGTGTGAGGTCCCTCCCAAATTCTATACTAGACCATGCAAAAAAAAAAACAGGGTGTGAGTGAAGCCCCCCAAAATCCTATAGTAGACCCTTCAGATCTGGTTGGCATTTTAAGGGAAACTGAAAAAAAAAAGGGTGTGAGGTCCCCTCAAATTCCATGCCAGACCCTTCAGATCTGGTTGGAATATTAACAGAAGACCCATGCAAAAAAAAAACTGGAATAGTTAAAAAAATAAAGGATGAGAGGTCCCCCCAAATTCAATACCAGACCCTACAGATCTGGTTGGGATTTTAAGGGAAACTGATGAAAAAAAATAAAAAAGGGTGTGAGGTCCCTCCCAAATTCTATACTAGACCATTCAGATCTAGTTGGGATTTTAACAGAAGACCCATGAGAAAAAAAAAAAGGGCACGAGGTCCCCCCAAATTTTGTACCAGACCCTTCAGATTTGGTCAGGATTTTAAGGTAGACCCATGCAAAAATAAACAAAAAAAGGCGTGAGGTCCCTCCTCAATTCTATACTAGACCATTCAGATCTGGTTGGGATTTTAAGGGGGACCCATGAAAAGAAACAATAAAACAGGGTGTGAAGGCTTCCCAAATTCTTTACTAGACCCTTCAGATCTGGTTGGGGTTTTAAGGGAGACCCATGCAAAAAAAGTGTGAGGTTCCCCTCAAATTCTATACCAGACCCTTCAAATTTGGTTGAGATTTTAACAGAAGACCCATGGGAAAAAAAGGGCATGGGGTCTCCCCAAATTCTATACCAGACCTTTTAGATCTGGTCAGGATTTTAAAGGAAGACCCATGCAAAAAAAAAAAAAAACAGGGTGTGAGTGAAGTCCCCCAAAAACCTATACTAGACCCTTCAGATCTGGTTGGCATTTTAAGGGAAACTGATGAAAAAAAAAAGGTGTGAGGTCCCCTCAAATTCTATACCAGACCCTTCAGATCTGGTTGGAATATTAACAGAAGACCCATGCAAAAAAAAAAAAACTGGTGTGAGATCCCTCTCAAATTCTATACTAGACCATTCAGATCTAGTTGGGATTTTAACAGAAGACCCATGCAAAAAAATAAAAAGGCATGAGGTCCCCCAAAATTTTATACCAGACCCTTCAGATTTGATCAGGATTTTAAGGGAGACCCATGCAAAAAAAAACAAAAAAAGGCATGAGGTCCCTCTCCAATTCTATACTAGACCCTTCAGATCTGGTTGGGATTTTAAGGGAGACCCATGCAAAAAAAAAAAAAAGTGTGAGGTCCCCCCCCAAATTCTATACCAGACTCTTCAAACCTGGTTGAGATTTTAACAGAAGACCCATGGGAAAAAAAGGGCATGGGGTCTCCCCAAATTCTATACCAGACCTTTTAGATCTGGTCAGGATTTTAAAGGAAGACCCATGCAAAAAAAAAAGGGTGTGAATGAAGTCCCCCAAAATTCTATACTAGACCCTTCAGATCTGGTTAGCATTTTATGGGAGACCCATGCAAAAAAAACGGCATGAGGTCTCCCCAAATTCTATACCAGACCCTTTAGATCTGATCAGGATTTTAAAGGAAGACCCATGCAGAAAAACAAAAAGGGTTTAAGGTCAGCCCTGATTGGGTTTTCCCGTTCCCCGGAGGCAGCGATGGGTGCGGTTCTGGAGATTTGACCTGGAAAGCCTCCAGTCTGCAGATCTGGTCTATGATCCCCTTCATTAATTCTACATCTGCAGCATAAACCTGCCGCTTTCCATGTCAGAGACCAAAGGCAGATTGTGTTTCAGCGGAGCCAGTTACTGTACAGCCAGCCTGTCAGCAGATGCCCTGAAAATGTGCAGAGATTGTTCATTCAGGAGTCCCTGCTTCACCTCAAGCTGCCAGGCACAGCTGCTCACTGCTCACAAATCTACAGACAGTCCATAAAAAAAATTACAGATTAAAGGAAAGCTGCCATGGGGGCATCGTTCTGAAAATGCTAATTTCCTGGCAGTCGTACTGACCCAGTGACTTTATTATTAACTGCAACTGGTACTGCTCACGGTAGACTTAGGGCCTCGCCGCCAGCTGCAGGTACTATAGATCAAGGAGTCCTGCCTCTTTCCACACATAAAAAAGCACAACCCAGAAAAGCCACTCTTTCTCCAAGTTCTTCGTCAACTTTTCATTATTATTATTACTATTCAAGATTTATATAGCGCCAATAGTTTGCATGGCTCTTTACAAAATTGTACTTTATAAATACAATACAATTTACCACAGTAGGGTTCAGAGGGCTCTGCTCACGGGAGCTTATGATCTAAAGGGAGGGACAATTCATATAAAAAGGTAGTAACTGTGTGGGGATGAGTTGATGGGGAAAGTAAAATTCCAGTTATTAGGTAGAGGTGGGATAGGTTTTCCTAAAGAGATGGGTTTTCAAGGATCGCCTGAAAGTGAACGGAGTGAAGAATAGTTGGATGGATTGGGGTAGAAAGTTCCAAAGGATGGGAGAGGCTCTAGAGAAGTTCTAGAGATGAGTATGGGAGGAGATAACGATGGGACTAGAGGGCAGGAGGTCTTGAGAGGAGCAGAGAGGACAATTTTGGTGATATTTCAAGACAAGGTTAGTGATGTAGCTCATGGCAGAGTTGAGGACGGCTTAGTATATTGTAGTTAATATTTTGAAATGTATGCGTTGGGTGAGTGGAACCCAGTAGCGGGATTGGCAGAGAGGGTTGGCGGACAACGAGTGGTTGGTAAGGTGGGTGTGTCTGGCAAGAGTATTAATGATAGCCAGAAGGGGGATAGCCTGTGTTGAGGTAGGCCAACAAGAAGGGAGGTCAACAAGGTAATAGAATTTGAGGCAGGCCACCAAGGAGAGAGTTTAACAATGTAGTAGAGGTAGAGGTAGGTCAACAATGCAGCAAGGCTCTTCAGGTCTATACCACAGACGAGGCAGATTCTGTAGGCCTAGAAGGCAACTACCCTATAGTTTCCTTGGCCTTTGCCACAAGCCAGGCTAGGGCTCCTAATGCCTATTTCAACGGACCAAGTGGATTCTGTAGGCCAAGAAGGAAGCTACTTCATAGTTTCTTCAGCTTCTGCCACAGGCCAGGTTATGGTTCCTCAGACCTCTGTCACAGGCCAGGTAGATATTGTAGACCTAGATAGCAGGTACCTCCTAGTTTCTTTGGCCTCTGCCACAAGCTAGGTTAAGGGTCCTTGGGTCTTTGTCTGAGATCAGGTAGATTCTGTAGGCCCAAGTGGCAGATACCTTCTATTATTTTCAGGCTTCTGCTGTAGGCCATTGTAGGACTCTTTAGACCTCTGCCACAGGCCAGCTTAGGACACTCTAGGCCCAGATGGGCAGCTAGGAGAACAACACCCTTTCTTGGTTCTGGCTCCTTCAGAAAAGGGGGCCTAGGGGGCAAGGATTGGACTTTTTTGCAGCTACATTCTCTCCTCACTGCAGCCTGGGAGGAAAGGACTTTCCATCATTACATCCTTTCCAGGCAAAGCCTGGGTGGAATGTGACATTTCCAGAAGGTCTCTCCAAATGTTTAGACCGGAGAATTTTGTTTCTCATGGTGTGAGAGTCCTTCAGGTGCCTTTTGGCAAACTCCAGGCGAGCCATCATGTGCCTTTTACTGGGGAGTGGCTTCTGTCTGGC
The DNA here is from genome assembly GCA_037952925.1 of Lithobates clamitans. Taxonomy (NCBI): domain Eukaryota; kingdom Metazoa; phylum Chordata; class Amphibia; order Anura; family Ranidae; genus Lithobates; species Lithobates clamitans. The sequence goes on from JBBGZY010002601.1 coordinate 876,764, forward strand.
CACTCTACCATACAGGCCTGATTGGTGGAGTGCGGCAGAGATGGTTGTTCTTCAGGAAAGTTCTCCTCTCTCCACAGAGAAATACTGGAGCTCTGTCAGAGTGGCCATCGGGTTCTTGGTCACCTCCCTGACTAAGGCCTTTTTCCCTGATGGCTCAGTTTGGCCGGCTGGGTGGCCCGCTTTAGGAAGAGGCCTGGTGGTTCCAAACTTCTTCCATTTACGGATGATGGAGGCCACTGTACTCATTGGGACCTTCAATGCTGCAGAAATTTTTCTGTACCCTTCCCCAGATCTGTGCCACCATACAATCCTGTCTCGGAGGTCTACTGACAATTCCTTGGACTTCATGGCTTGGTTTGCGCTCTGACATGCACTGTTAACTGTGGGACCTTATATAGACAGGTGTGTGCCTTTCCAGATCATGTCCAATCAACTGAATTTACCACAGGTGGACTCAATCAAGTTGTAGAAACATCTCAAGGATGATCAGTGGAAACAGGAGGCACCTGAGCTCAATTATGAGTGTCATGGCAAAGGCTGTGATACTTATGTACATAAGATTTTTTCGTTTTTTATTTGTAATACATTTGCAAACAAACTTCTTTCACGTTTTCATTATGGGGTATTGTTTGCAGAATTTTTAGGAAAATTAATGATTTTAATTAATTTTGGAATAAGGCTTTAACATAACAAAATGTGGAAAAAGTGAAGTGATGTGAATACTTTCCAGAAGCACTGTATATTCAATAACACATTGGAATTTTCCAGCAATTTGGGGAATATGTCTAAAAAAATCTGGTGGATTTAAAGCATAACTACACTGCATCTGAGCGCCACAAACCAAAAAACGCCATTTAACCCATTCATGTTTCCATGCTTTGTTTTGCTGAGAAATCACTTTGAAAAACACCCCAATAGCATTTTTGGCTGTGGCCATCTTGAGTAAGGGCAGATGATTCATATATCATTTACGTCCTGGAATCCATCTGCCCTTAGCCCAGGGAAGCAAGCAGGAGGGTGTGCTTAGCAGAGAACCCCTTCCTCTCTCCTAAAGACTCCTGGGATGTATGACATCTTTATAGCCTAGGCCAGAAACCAGGAAGAAACTGAAGAAATGTTTAAAACAAGTAAATATGATATACTTTCCTATCTTTATACTAATGATAGCTTTATGCATACTTGCTTCCAATACAATCATCTCTGGTAGAAAACGCCAACACGCACGTTGATTTTTAAACACATCGCCCTTTCCTGTGAACGCTGTGGCTGGCTGCCAGTCCCTGCGCTGTTCACTTATGAAATTAAATGCTATAAAAAGTTGATTCTTTTATTACACTATTTTTAATTTGCTTTCACATTTTTTATGTGCCGGTCGATTCGTTTTAATCCCCCACCGCAGCGTCTGCTTTGTGGGCGAAGGGAAATAGTGATGACCGTCAATGGGTTTTAAATTGTGCTGGAGCCTTTTTTTTTTTTTCTTCTTCATATATCATTGAGACCGAAAATATTTTATAGGGAGGTGTCACCTGGACAGGAAGCGAGGGGAAATCTCCTCAGTGGAGATGCAGACAGCAATTAAAACCAAGGAGAAAAGAGGTCACCAAGGCTTATAATAAACACATCTGTTAATAGATCTTAAACTGAACATGAATAAAAAAAATAAATGATTAACCTCTAAATTGTGATTTTTTAAGGCAATTTGAAGGAAAAAAAAAACTCTTAAACATATAATTCCATTTAAAAAATTTCATTAAAAAAAAATATAAATAAATAAATAAATAAATAAATAAATAAATAAAAAATGTATATAAAAATATAATAATGGAATCATTTAATTACAGCTTTACATATTTTTAGCATGTAGTAGTTACTACATATAATTTAAATATTTAAGATTCTATCATTTACATTTGGTAATTATATAATTTAATTACAGTTTGTATATTTTTGATGATATAATTGCCATATTTTTATGTAAATTTGCATACAGTATGTTGACAGTTTAACAATTAATATCAAATATGTTTGTTAATAGCCAAACATTTATTTATTTTTCAGATAAATGCTATTCAGATATAGCAAGCTTCTATCACATCCCTGAATGGGGAGCGTGAGATGATGAGGGTGGCCTCTTGCACAGTTCCTCCTGCCTGAATCTGGAAGTTGAGGCAGGGTCTGCGAGGGCGATGGAAAGGCACAAGTGAAAGCAGAGGCGGCTCTCTAATTAGGCAAATTAGGCGGTCGCCTAAGGCCTCGCACTCACAGGGGCCTCGTGGCCGCTAATTTACCTGTTCTCAATCACTGAAGTTGACGCCGGCGGCTCCGCCTACCCCCACTGGGACTCTGTGGCCCAGGAGCTGACGGGCAAATCGGATACTGCCCCCTGAGGAATAGCAGCCTCATCACGGAGCGTCCCAGTCCGTGGGGCCTCATTTGTAAGTTTTGCCTAAGGCCTCACAAAGCCTAGAGCCACCTCTGAGTGAAAGGGTGCCGACACCGTGGACTGGAACTTAAGAGCGCTTGAAGGCAGGTGCAGTTAGCTAGTCTGCCACTAGGTGGCTCTGTTCAAGAACAGTGTCTGGTTACAGAAGGTAGTGTCACCAGGTGCTAGGCCCCTTTTAGTTAGAGCCCTCATGTAGTGAGGTCATGGGTGAGTCAGGACCCAGATATAAGCAAGGTCTGGAGGAGCCCTAGTTCAGTTGGGACATGGGAGCCAAGCACCCCAAAGCAGGACAGATGTGACCAGTATCGGCAGGGCGGCCTGTCCATTAGGGGCACCGGGCGCCGCCCCTTCTGTCCTCGCCACCCCCCTAAATGCATAGCATGAATCTATCCATGGCCGCCGTGGCCACCCCCTATTCATGTGTCTGGCCCCTTTCAGGGTACCAGGGGCATGAATTACAGCAGCTGGGTTTTTTTTTTTGGAAGCACCTGATTAGAGCCAGAGGCTGTAATAGGCTTCAAAATAGGGTGGCCTCGGATCACAGAGGATACGACCGGAGCCCAACCAGGTGTGTTACAGCAGTGAATGATCCTTAATCCTTAACTGATCTTTAATCCGGCCAATCAGAAGCAGGTGTGAGACCCGTTTTCCGATTGGCCGAAAAGAGAAGACTCCCGATTGGCCGCCGAGGAGGAGGGGAGGAAACGGAAGCCGTCGCCGTGATGACCCAAGGGAAGCAGGAGAATGGGAGGCCAGTGAGAAAAAGATGATCCGCACTCCGGTGATTGCTCTTAAAAAGTGTAATATTTATTGACAAGCCACAGTGACCAAATGCAAATGAGAACAGTTGACGCGTTTCAGCCTATAAGGCCTTAGTCTTGGCTGAAACGCGTCAACTGTTCTCATTTGCGTTTGGTCACTGTGGCTTGTCAATAAATATTACATTTTTTAAGAACAATCACTGGAGTGTGGATCATCTTTTCCTCATTTCCCTACTCAGCCAGCTACTGTGGATCTCTGCTTTCTATGTGATGTATGGGTAGTAGCACTGACTTTGTTGTTTATAGAATAGGAGGCCGCTGCCGACCAGGGAAAGCAGCCAGTGATGGGGTAAGTGCTCCTGACCGACGGACCTGAGGGGAGAGGGGGGGAGGGTGACATACTTTTTGCCGCCCCCCCCCCAAAAAAAAATTCACCGCCCGCCACTGACCAGCATGCGTTGAGGCCCTAGACAGGACCAGAGGCCAGGGAGATGTAGACCTGCACCCAGAAGAGTCGGCTGTGGAGTTGCCAACCTTTATAGAGGTAGGGGCTATGGGGGGGGACTGTGAAAGGCCTTTTAGGCCTGGCTAAGATTTCCCTGAGTGAGGCTTTTCCCCTGGAGGTTCCCGGGAGAGGTGTAACTATAGAGGAGGTGACTACAGAGATCCCATTCCAGTAAGTACTAATGATCTTGGGTGGAGGGGGAGACTATCAGAGGGAGATGGTTGCTTTAAAGTGCTGCACAATGCTTTCACATGTGACTGCTGTGGACCGTCCACTAAATGTGATTGACTGTGTACTGTTCAAGCAACCCCAGACAGTTGTGCCATTATGAAAGTACCACCAGTACAGTGCAGAAACCCTATTTATGTGTGGACATAATCTTTGGAGAAGTCTAACGGCCGGGAATGTTGTGTGGAGGCCTCTGGCAGGGAGTGGGGCACAATACAGCGGAGGGTACAGCCTCAGCAGGAGGGTCACTGTTCTAGTAAGGGGGGAGCAGGGCAGGGACTTATGCTTTTGGCGTCGGCGCCAACATCCAGCTAATTGCAAAGCCCCTCTTACACGCTGGTATGCGGTGAGCAGTACATCCAGTAGTACACTGAGGATGTGCCAAGTTCAGTTATAGACGGAGTCGGGTCCCAAGCCTGGTCTAGCAACAGCCAAACAGAAAGGCACCAAGTTGTATACAGGATCAGAGTCAAAGACTCTGGTAGGACTTTTCTAGGCAGAAGCATAGTCAGTAATCCAGGCCGAGGTTGGTAGTGGAGATAAACAGTAAACAAAGCAGACAAGGGTAATCCGAAAGCAGGTTCAGGTACAGTAGAAGCCCGGTCAATCACAGAATCAGAACAAGTATCAGGATCAAGAACACAGGGGCAAGAGTGAAGACCATTCAGCAAAGAGATGGTGCAGAGTTCAAGTATGAAAGCCTGCTTGGCAGCGGTGGACATGCGCGGACCAGCCGTAGATGTACAATATACTGAAGGGGCACCTTCATGCAGATGCCTGGTAGCTGCCGATTCCTCTGGTTCCTTTTAATGGACCAGGACAGCAATGGTGGCATAATGGGGTGGTAAGCAGAAGGGGTTGGCGTCGCCTATCCTTGAAAAGTGGCAGAGCCTACCCCAATGGCGGGCTTTTGCAGCAGACATTGGAAGCCGGATCTCAGGTCCCTGCCAAATCTACAAAAGAACCAAAATGGCAAATATCATATTCTTGGCGAAGGACCTCCCTTGTATTGAACATGGTGGGATCGAGCCTGTCCGCATGAGCTCACACGCTTGCATTGTGTACACTTAGACTTCTATGCCTACAAAAAATGTGCCTGCTTATGCCCAGGTGTATTAGCCTGACAGCTGGCACAGTGTTCCTGAGAGCATCTGACTGTGAAATTGACCTGATATCTGCCTCTTGCAGTCCCTGATATCTGCCCCTTGCAGTCCCTACAGCAGGGCTGGACTGTGAGTGGAAGAAGCAGCACAAGGAGCCAATTATAGTCATGAAGCACTCAAATAGATGGAGTAAGCAGAGTTACAGAGAGACGATCTCATCACTGTGCAGCTTCTCCTTTCACTGTCCAGTCACAGGCACAGGGGCGGGTCCAGGTTGACCTGGGCTCGGAGGAAGAAGGTTAAAAGATACTGGCCATTGGATTGAGGTCATCTTGTGGCAGAAAAAAAGCACTTCGGGGGGAAATCTCTCAATCAAAGTTGAGCATTGCAGCAAGATCTGTTTTTTCTACGTTATTTTTTATCTTATTTTTTATTGAAATTAGAAAGTACAATGGTAAAAAAAAATGCAGCAAATGAAACAGCAAAAGGTCAACATCATAAGTGCAGTATAAGGTCGCTGAGCTCTTCAATACAGCTAACAGAGCTCTTCAATACAGCTAACAGGCAATTCATATTTAGCTGGTTATTTATGTCTAAGGTTTTGCTTTTGAGGGGTTATATGAGGGAGGAGGGTTAGAGATTACAGACAACCTATTAGGGTTAGGGGTCAGGGGAGACAACTCTACACTGTTTGCTGCTTGTCTAAGATCCTGCTCGTGTTTTCTTATATCAACCAGAAATCAAATTCCATGCTGAAATCTCCCCTTCTATGGTAGACCTGGTGTTAGTATTTAGATGTTCTCTGTAAAGTGCTTTGAATATGTGAAGCTTCTCATTTATCCAGATCACAAATACACGCAGCGGACACTTTATTATTAGGTACACCTGTCCAATTGCCGGGTAACACAAACTGCTAATCAGCCAATCACATGGCAGAAAATCAATGCATTTGGGCATCTAGGCGTAGTGAAGACGACTTACTGAAGTTCAAATCAAGCATCAGAATGGGGAAGAAAGTTGATTTAAGTGACTTTGAACGTGGCAGGGTTGTCGGTGGCAGACGGGCTGGTCTGAGTATTTCAAAAACTGCTGATCTACTGGGATTTTCACACACAACCATCTCTTGGGGTTTACAGAGAATGGTCCGAAAAAGAGAAAATATCCAGTGAGCGGAAGTTGTGTGGAGGAAAATGCTTGAGGTCAGAGGAGAATGGGCAGACTGGTTCCAGATGATAGAAAGACAACAGTAACTCAAATAACCACTCGTTACTTCCAAGGTATGCAGAATACCATCTCTGAACACACAACACATCGAACCTTGAAGCAGGTGGGCTACAGCAACAGAAGACCACACCGGGTGCCACTCCTGTCAGCTAAGAACAGGAAACTGAGGCTACGATTGGCACAGGATCACCAAAATTGGACAACAGAAGATTGGAAAAACGTTGCCTGGTCTGATGAGTCTCGATTTCAGCTGCGACATTCAGATGGTGGGGTCAGACTTTGGTGTAAACAACATGAAAGCATGGATCCATCCTGCCTTGTATCACCAGCTCAGGCTGGTGGTGGTGTAATGGTGTGGGGGGGATATTTTCTTGGCACACTTTGGGCCCCTTACTACCAATTAAGCATTGTTTAAACTCCTACGTCCTACCTGAGTATTGTTGCTGACCATGTCCCTCCCTTTATGACTACAGTGTCCCCATCTTCTGATGGCTCCTTCCAGCAGGATAATGTCACCATCTCATAAAGCTCCAATCATCTCACCGCTGGACAATGAGGTCACTGTATTCCAATGGCCTCCACACTCACCAGATCTCATCCAATAGAGCACCACACTCACCAGATCTCATCCAATAGAGCACCACACTCACCAGATCTCATCCAATATAGCACCTTTGGAATGTGGTGGAATGGGATAGCCTACAAATCTGCAGCAACTGAGTGATGTCATCATGTTACTATGGAGCAAAATCTGAGGAATGTTTCCAACACCTTGTTGAATCTATGCCATGAAGCAGTGGCGGCTGGTGGGTTCCCCCTTTTGGGAGGGGGGCGGCAAACAACACCCCCACAGCAGTAGGGCACTAAGACAGCACCAAGGCCACCCTTTTTTTGAAGCCTATCAGAGCCTCTGTCTCTAATCTGGTACTTAAAAAAATCACCCTGCCATAGTCCGGTGCCCTGATATGTGCCCTGATATGTAGATCAGGGGGCTGGACGCATAGATAGGGGAGGCGGCGCCCATGCGCCCTCTATGGACAGGCCACCACTGCCATGAAGAATAAAGGCAGTTCTGAAGGCAAAAGTGGCTCCAACCCAGTACTCGCAAAGTGAACCTAATAAAGTGGTCGGTGAGTGTATATCTAGTAGTAGTTAGTCCATATTGATTATATTAAGGTGGTGGAGTTACTGGGGTGGTAATAAAAACTGGGGTACGTTGATGATACTCATCAGAACTGAGGAAGATACTTGGATGAACAGGGAAATGGTCTTCAACCTTACAGAACAAGTCCAGCTGACTACGACCAACTAGTACCAGCTATAACACACAAACATTACTCAAAGGTTTGGCTTTCATGGGCAACACAGTTTTCCTTCCTTACCTACAGCAAATGACAGCTATGTCTGTCCTTAACAGAGAGTAACTGTTACAATTCTGACAACATAATCTGCGCAAGGTCCTGGAAACGGCCCTGCAAAGCTCGCGGCGCACCTTGACTAGAGGGTCCGCGAATGCAAACCAGATGTGGAGGCCGTAAAAAAAAAAAAAAAGGAGAGTGTTGTATGTTCACATATGTTGTAAAGCAGCCCAGGGGAGGAAAATAAGCAGAAACAGTTCCCGTCACTGGGCAACGCCAACAACACAACAAGCTGGGTCGGCTGGCATCTGACCGGCTCAGGATTTGCTTGATTTAGTGAACAGAAAGGTACCCCGAACATTTCTGAAAATTTTAGGGATAAAGCATAATCTCTTCACGGGGGGAAGGCTCTGCATCCAGCACGCCAATAATATAGAACAGCCAGCTCAATTATACCGGGGGGCAAAAATCACATGTGGTTTGTGATCGTAAAATGCTCAGAGAATCCTTGCAGATATTACAGGGAATTATGTACGAAGGTATTTGAAGGAGACTCACTGAATGTCTCCAAGTGAGACTGCTGACAATTTCAATGAATTCAATTTCAATGAATTGCCATATAGCATGTATGAACAGAATTGTAAGATATAATGAAGGGACACCTTTATGCAACTCCCTGGCAGCTGCCGATTCCTCTGGCTTCTGTTAATGGACCAGGATGGCAGTGGTGGCATAATGGGGTGGTAAGCAGAAGGGTTTGGCGTCGCCTATCCTTGGAAAGTGGCAGAGCCTACCTCAATGGACACTGGATGTTGGATCTCAGGCCCTGCCAAATCGACAGAAGAACCCAAATCACATATCATATTCTTCCCCAAGGACCTCCCTTGCATTCAACATGGTGGGATTGAGCTTGTGATGAAGGCTTAAGATAGCAGCTGATTCGTTACCATACAAATCTACCCCAGATTCTGGATGCTCCAGTTTTGATAAATCCCCCCAAGGTGTTTCAGTGGACTTCACATCCCTTTCTTCAGGACCAAATCTGAGGATGACTTGGCATCAAGACCCACATCATATATTGTATTCTTCCCCAAGGACCTCCCTTGCATTGAACATGGTGGGATCAAGCCTTTCATTAAGGCTCTCTCAGTTGCTCAAATGGAAGGAAGCAATCCAAAATGGAGGTTCTTGTTGGCTTGGATCTGTTTTTCAACGTACAGGAGCACCAAAGAACAAGAAATAAGAAATTATTATTATTCAGTTTGGAGCAGATGGCAACCAATCGGCTTTTATCTTTAATTTCCCAAGCTTCACTGTGAAGATAAAAGCTGATTGGTCGCCATGCATATATGCTCCAGATGCTACTTGCTCCAGTTTTGATAAATCCAGTTAGTCAACTTCACATCCCTTTCTTCGGGGCCAAATTTGAAGACCCAAATCATATGCTTCCCCAAGGACTTTCTGTGCACCCACAATGGTGGGATTGAGCCTGTGATTAAGGCATTATCAGTTGCTCACATTAAAGGAAGCATTCTGAAATAGAGGGCCATCTTAGCTTGGATCTGTATGTTGATGTGGAAGAGTGCCAATGCAAAATCAGAGATCATATAGGCCAAGTTGATATATATATATATTTTATGAGTATCATGAAACAAGCCATGTTTAGTTGACTTCCCTTCCCCTTCTCTAGGGCCAAATCTGTAGAAGATTTGGAGTCAGCAACTAAATCACATAAAGTATGGTTCCCAATGGACCTTCCCTACATTAAACATGGTGGGATTGAGTCTTTGATGAAGACTTTCTCAGTGTTGGTAGTTACTATTTTTTTTACAGTGATTGTGGTGGTGCTTCATTAGGATGTTTATCTGTTTATAGATGTAGTGCACCTCTGTAAGAGCCGAAAGTTGAATGCAGTACTATTTCCCTACTTAGAACACACAGCCAGGCACCCAGCGCTTTTCTCACTATTCCACTGGCTCCAAAGAACAGTCTAGGGGTTTATTTTTTGGGGTTTTTATTGGGAATTATGAACTGGAATAGGGATAGGGAGAGGGAGCATGGGATATCCCAAAAACTGTAGGACTGAATAACTTGAGGACTCCTCAACTTTCTTGCTGCACAGCTCAAAAAGGAATGTCCCACAGGATCCCTATGCTGATGGTGACTAGTACTCCTTCCAGAGTATAAAGCTACACACAATCACTAACGCTTCAACACTGGGGTCGCTTACTCACATAGCCACAGGATCAGCGGTTGCCCTCTGCCAATATCCACCAGACTCTTCCTAGTGAGGGAGATGTAGGCCACCATAGGACAGCTGGACTCTTTCCCACCAACTTCCTCTTGGCTCTCTCCAGTGAGTTTCTCTAGACCCAACTTTTTGCCTGGGCTCAAGCTTGTAAACGATCCCCCCAGCTAAGCCTAGCTGGGACCACTTTGATGTCTTCCCAACAGCTTCTTCTAGAAATCTTCCCCAGGGGCAGAGCTGCTGCACAGGGGTCTCCTCCAGCACGACTGGACCCTGGAATTCTGCACCCTGCTGCTGAAGCCTCAGACTATTTATGGGCTCTCTCATCACCATCTGGACACACCTTACCAGGAATTGTCTGGAGTTCAATAAATATTTAGGCTGCATGCCCTGTTCTTCCTCTCACTAGATTCCTCTAGAAGACAGGGGAAAGTAACAGAGCAGAAGCCTGTGAGACATTGAGCAGTCCTAATTAATCAACCCCTGCTCCTGATTATAGTGGGGCCAACTAAATTTTCCTAGCCCACTCTACTTCTAGAAGGGTGCTACACAAAGATACATTTTGGTCTTGATATTAGTATATTGAACTCAAGTTTTTCTGAAAGGAAGACCTTCAAAATGAAGGTCATTCTTAGCTTGGATCTCTATGCTGATCTGTAAGATACCAAAGAACAGGTAATCAGAAATTACATCCAAAACGGATCTTTATAGAGTATCATGAAACATGCTAATACATTCCAGTGGACTTTAACACTGTCAGGGGTGGGCCCAGCCCCAGTGCCATCTTAAGAGCATTATAGGCCCCCGGGCAATACAGTGCACTGGGGCCCTGTCTACACAATCACACACGATTGCCCATCAAATGCAGCTTTACTGTGCCCGTGAATGCAGCCTCACTGTGCCCATCAAATGCAGCCTCACTGTGTCCATGAATGCAGCCTCACTGTGCCACCATTGCAGCCTCACTGTGCCCGTGAATGCAGCCTCACTGTGCCCACCATTGCAGCCTCACTGTGCCCACCATTGCAGCCTCACTGCGCCCATGAATGCAGCCTCACTGTGCCCACCATTACAGTTTCACTGTGCCCACCATTGCACCCTCATTGTGCCCACCATTACAGCCTCACTGTGCCCATGAATGCAGTCTCACTGTGCCCACAATTGCACCCTCGCTGTGCCCATGAATGCAGCATCACATTGCCAATTAATACAGACTCACCATTGCCTGGTAACACACACACACAGCGGGCATCTCTTCCTGTGTATCACGGAGCTGGCTGGGTCTGCGTTCAGCGGCCGCGCTGTAACAAGGTCCCGCCCCCCCAGACCGCCTCATGTGATAGGCGGAACACTGATTCAATCTACTATTACACGAGCCGGTCTAGGTGGGCGGGACTTTGGCCGCCAAACACAGACGCAGCCAGCTCCGTGATACACAGGAGGAGGAGAGAGGGAAAGAGTGGAGCGCTGCACCTGCAACTCAAAGCGGCCCCAGGGCAGGCGGCCTGCTGGGAACTTTCCGGGAATCCCGGTAAGCCAGTCCGGCCCTGGCTGGGGTCGCTGGCAGGGGCAGATCCAGAGTCTAGTCTTGGGAGGGGCACTGCCAGAAAATACGATTTTTTGCAGGCAATTTATCGGGGAAAAGGCTAGTGTTGGCGCTTCAATCATCACGGCACCATGGTTGTTATGGTGTCAGGATGATTGTATCGTATTATTTCTATGATTACATTGTAATATAAAATGAAATAGTTCAACTCACCATAATGCAGAATCAGTGGGAGCCCTGAGTGTGTCACTTGCCACGTCACCTGCCACACGTTGCGGATTGTCCACTTGCCACATCACTTGCCACACATTGCGGATTGTCCACTTGCCACATCACCTGCCACACGTTGTGGATTGTCACTTGCCACACGTTGGGGGCAGAGAAGGAAGAATGCTGGCGCTCTGCCACTGACAGTGGACGCTGGACATTTTAGCTAGTCTGTCTAAACTGCAGCAAAAACTGTTCCCCTATTTGAGGCTCCAGCTCCTGTCACGTCAGCTCTGAGACGAGTCCGACGTGAGCCACGGACGTCACTCGTCTGAGACTCGAGTCCGACATGACTCTGACATCACTTGTTGTTAGATGCCAGGCGGCCCAGGCGCTAGCAACGAGTGCAGGTAAGAGGCTTCACCCACCTCCCCCGGCTCCTGGTCAGTGCGGCGTATAGCCATGATAACACTAGACGAGTCTCTCTCTCAGCGCCGCTGATCGGCTGATGTGAGAGAGAGACTCTTGCAAAGGCAGAGCAAGTGCAAGTGACATGTCAGTGAGGTATTGCCCTGTTGCCCCCCCGGTTGCTGGGCAGGTGGGGCCCCCCAGGCAAGTGGTGCCCCCGGGCAACTGCCCAGCGTGCCCATGCGAAAAGACGGCTCTGCCCAGCCCTTCCTTGTCTAAGCTGGCCACTCAGCTGTCAGCTAATTGCCAGCTCCTATCTCTCCACAGTAACCCATCTGTTGATGATATCCTGCTCGTCAGTCCTGCCTACTTAAGCCGTCCAGCCCAGATGATCTCTGTCTTTGCCTTGGTCACATCTCTAGAGACGCTGTCCTGTGTTCCTGTTAAAGACTTGCTTGGCTGACATTCCTTCTGGCTCCAGATCCTGCTTGCTGCTCTACTACGCTCATCTCTGGCTCCCTGACGTTTTGGCTTGTCTGACTATCCAATACCGGTACCTGAACTCTGGCTATGTTTTGACTACGTTTACTCTGTTTACCCTTTTTTATTATTATTAAACAAGTGAGATTTAACTGTACTTCTGTCTCAGTCTGATTCATGGTTTCTGACAAACACCCTCTTCTTCAAGGCCAAATCTGCAAAGGATTATGTGCAGAATCCTAATCACATATCGTATCCTTCCCTGAGGACCTCCCTTGCATTGAATTTGTTGGGATCAATCCTATGAAGAAGGCTTTCTTAGTTGCTTGCATGGAGGAGGCATTCCAAAATGGAGGTTCTGATTGGCTTAGATCTGTATATCAATGTGAATAAATGCCAAAGAACAAGTAATGAGAAATGATATAGTCCAGAATTTAATTTCTAATTATCACGAAACAAGCCGATGCATTTCAGTGGACTTCAAGACTTTCTTCTTTAGGGCCAAATCTGAAGAAGATGTGGTGCCAGAACCCAAATCACAATCCCTTGCATTGCACATGGTGGAATCGAATGCTTTCGGGTGGGTAGTTACCTTTTATTAATAGTGGTTGTGGTGGTACTGGTATGCCGTTCCTTCAGAGCGCATGAGGCTTTTGCAATAAGTCTATCAGCTTCTATTAGATGTGAAGACGTTCTCTGACCTTATAGAAGAGTTTCAAAAAATGACATTGTAACACAAGAAAAACAAATGAAAATGCTTCAGTAGTGTTATGGTATTAATACATCAATTATAAGTACTTAGTAGCTTTACGCTGTAGCCAAATGTATCAGAAATGCACGCTACCTTCAAAGCAAACTGTAAAAGTCTTATATTAATTCTGCAAAAACATTATTTGAATTCTTTTTGATATCAGTACATTTTTTGAATCGTTATCATGCCGCTCTTCTATATCACTGGCATACGGCCAGCGCATAGTACACACACTCCGGAGTATTGTACGTAGGCATATTTTAGTAATTAAGCTGTGATTACATGGCACATTATCTAATAGTGAGTAAGAGGCAGCATGGCAGAGCTGGGTGGGAGGACTCAGGCTGGTGACTCAGTGCTGGAGACAGATAGTGGGAATACATGCGGCGTGACTTATGTTGTGCTTTGTGATGTCTTCGACAGATGGCCCCTATGTTCTCTGTACAACGCTGAAGTTTGGAGTTTATTTGTGACTAATTCGAACTTTCTGTGTGCTGTAAACAATCTTATCCCCCCCTCCTCCAAAAAAAGAAAAAAAAGAGCACTTGGGCAGTCTGAAGTTCACTAAGAGAGGGCCATGTTTCTGCTCTGCCCGAGGTGTTATTGATCTGTAATCCTAAACTCATTCCGGGTGCGGCCACATTGTAACATTATCAGCAGTATCCATACACAGAGCAGTTCCCAGAGCTTTGCCATCTAAAATCAGAGATTTAAATACAGAGTGGCAGGTGTTCAAAATGCAAAGCCCCCAGAGATAGTGACCCCCCCCCCCCCCCCCCCCCCGGGGCTCTCTGGCTATATATACTGTAGCTGTCTCTCTAGGAACATAGCAGTCTCCATCACAACATGGTACTGATGTTTTTTTTCCAGGATACTCTAAGGTAATGTGTACCTCACATTGAACTCTCTAAGGCAAGGTGTATTTCTCATAGCGCTTCCTAAGGCAAGGTGTACTTCTCATAGCACTCTCTAAGACAAGGTGTTGTTCTCATAGCACTCTCTAAGACAAGGCATACTTCTCATAGCACTCTCTAAGACAAGGTGTTGTTCTCATAGCACTCTCTAAGACAAGGCATACTTCTCATAGCACTCTCTAAAGCAAGGTGTTCTTCTCATAGCACTCTCTAAAGCAAGCTGTTCTTCTCATAGCACTCTCTAAAGCAAGGTGTTCTTCTCATAGCACTCTCTAAAGCAAGGTGTTCTTCTCATAGCACTCTCTAAAGCAAGGTGCTCTCCTCATAGCACTCTCTAAAGCAAGGTGCTCTTCTCATAGCACTCTCTAAAGAAAGGTGTACTTCTCATAGCACTCTCTAAAGCAAGGTGTTCTTCTCATAGCACTCTCTAAAGCAAGGTGTTCTTCTCATAGCACTCTCTAAAGCAAGGTGTTCTTCTCATAGCACTCTCTAAAGCAAGGTGTTCTTCTCATAGCACTCTCTAAAGCAAGGTGTTCTTCTCATAGCACTCTCTAAAGCAAGGTGCTCTTCTCATAGCACTCTCTAAGGCAAGGTATTCTTCTCATAGCACTTTCTAAGGCAAGGCATACTTCTCATAGCACTCTCTAAGACAGTGGTTCTCAAACTCCTGTCCTGAGGACCCACTAACAGGCCAGATTTTATGTATTACCTTGGGGAGATGCAGACTTGAATACTGCAATCACTAAGCAGCAAATGATATCACTTGTTATCTTGCAAACCTGGCCTGTTAGTGGGTCCTGAGGACAGGAGTTGAGAAATACTGCTTTAAGACAAGGTGTACTTCTCATAGCACTCTCTAAGACAAGGTGTACTTCTCGTAGCACTCTCTAAGGCAAGGCGTACTTCTCATAGCACTCTCTAAGACAAGGTGTACTTCTCATAGCACTCTCTAAGACAAGGTGTACTTCTCGTAGCACTCTCTAAGACAAGGTGTGATTCTCATAGCACTCTCTAAGGTAGGGTGTGATTCTCATAGCACTCTCTAAGGCTTCTCATAGCACTCTCTAAGGCAAGGTGTACTTCTCATAGCACTCTCTAAGACAAGGTGTGATTCTCATAGCACTCTCTAAGGCAAGGTGTGCTTCTCATAGCACTCTCTAAGGCAGGGTGTACTTCTCATAGCACTCTCTAAGGCAGGGTGTACTTCTCATAGCACTCTCTAAGGCAGGGTGTGCTTCTCATAGCTCTCTCTAAGGCAAGGCATACTTCTCATAGCACTCTCTAAGGCAGGGTGTACTTCTCATAACACTCTCTAAGGCAGGGTGTGCTTCTCATAGCTCTCTCTAAGGCAAGGCATACTTCTCATAGCACTCTCTAAGGCAGGGTGTACTTCTCATAGCACTCTCTAAGGCAGGGTGTGCTTCTCATAGCTCTCTCTAAGGCAAGGCATACTTCTCATAGCACTCTCTAAGGCAGGGTGTACTTCTCATAACACTCTCTAAGGCAGCTTGTGCTTCTCATAGCACTTTCTAAGGCAAGGCATACTTCTCATAGCACTCTCTAAGACAAGGTGTGATTCTCATAGCACTCTCTAAGGCAGGGTGTGATTCTCATAGCACTCTCTAAGGCAAGGTGTACTTCTCATAGCACTCTCTAAGGCAGGGTGTACTTCTCATAGCACTCTCTAAGGCAGGGTGTACTTTTCATAGCATTCTCTAAGGCAAGGTGTACTTCTCATAGCACTCTTTAAGGCAAGGTGTACTTCTCATAGCACTATCTAAGACAGGGTGTGATTCTCATAGCACTCTCCAAGGCAAAGTGTGCTTCTGGTAGCACTCTTTAAGGCAGGGTCCCAATTTTTTCCAAACAATTACCAGAATTACCAGTTTAATGTCCTTCTAGGGTGGTAGAAAATGCCCCCACATCACTGATTATAGACAATGCCTCAGGCTTGGTTGTCAGTAGGAGTAAAACAATTACATAACATCTGTGGTCAGTACAGTAGCAAGAGGAATTTTACTCCTTCATTGGTATCAGTGGGAGGAATAGTGCCCCACTATTGGTTTCAGTGGAAGAAATGGTGCCTCATCGCTGGTGTCAGTGAGAGGAATAGTGCTCTATCCTTGGTGTCAGTGGGAGAAATAGGGTCCAATCTAAGGTGTCAGTGGAAGGAATAGTGCCCCATTGTTGGTGTCAGTGGTAGGAATTATGCCCCACTGTTGGTGTCAGTGTTTGAAATAGTGTCCCATCGTTGTAATCAGTGGGAGGAATGATGCCCCATCATTGGTGTCAGTGGGAGGAATAGTGCCCCATCATTGGTATCAGTGGGAGGAATAGTGCCCCATCATTGGTGTCAGTGGGAGGAATAGGGCCCCATCATTGGTGTCAGTGGGAGGAATAGTGCCCCCTTTTGTTGGTGTCAGTGGGAGGAATCATGCCCCATCATTGGTATCAGTGGGAGGAATAGTGCCCCATCATTGGTGTCAGTGGGAGGAATAGGGCCCCATCATTGGTGTCAGTGGGAGGAATAGTGCCCCCTTTTGTTGGTGTCAGTGGGAGGAATCATGCCCCATCAGTGGTATCAGTGGGAGGAATAGTGCGCCATCATTTGTGTCAGTGAAGAACGGGAAGAATAGTACTTTATATCTGTGGGAGGGGTAGGCGATAAAAGGGCCAGATAAAGGAAAGCAAAGAGTCGCAATTTTGAGACCACTGCCCTGCGGTTTGTACTTAAGGAGGAGCAGACTTATCATTCAAGGACAGGACAACAGAGCAGCACCCTCGCTCCCCTTCTTCGTAACATAGGAGGGAGGTGTTCTGTAGTTAACAGAGAAAACTGGGTAGGGCTGAAAACACTGCTGGAGAGAAGGGGGCAGAGTGCACAGGACAGCACTGAATTCCTGGCAGGATCAACATGTGTTTATTGCATTTACTAAACAGATGTAACAAAACACTTTTTTTTTTTTTTAAACAATAAGCTTTTATTGATGTTAAAATATAGCATTTGTACAATCATACTAACATTTGTACATGAGTATCATATAAAAATATAACTGTATATAATTGAATTTAATGATAGAGTATTTTACTAGCGAAACCAACAGGATGGCTTTGTAATCAGCCTATCTTTACATCAATTGTTTATTTGAAATACTCTGAATTTATGTATCAAAATCTATTATTTAATTCAAGAGAAAAATAAATTCAAGGGTCTATAAAAATACCCTTCTAAATATATATAGTAACAGAAATGAAAAGTAAAGAGTAACAAAACACTTTTAAGGTATAACATATCTATCTATCTATCTATCTATCTATCTATCTATCTATCTATCTATCTATCTATCTATCTATCTATCTATCTATCTATCTATCTATCTATCTATCTATCTATCTATCTATCTATCTATCTATCTATCTATCTATATCTATCTATCTATCTATCTATCTATCTATCTATCTATCTATCTATCATCTATCTATTGAAAACAGCATTATTACAGTGTGCATATACTGTATATATATATATATATATATATATATGTAGACATGCACCCACACTCGCTCAGGTTGAACTGGATGGACTGGTGTCTTTATTCAACCTTACTAACTATATATATATATATATATATATATATATATATATATATATATATATATCTTCCGTTTGTATATCTTTATTTTTTATAACTCCTGAGCAACAATCCTTAGCAGCATGAAAACAGCAGCGATGGTGAATTTTGTTCTACGCAGGAAATACACAACATAGCAACCAGCCAATGTTGTACAGTGGGCCGCAAACACTCTCCCACAATGCACTGGGGCTCTCTGCTTTATACCAGTAGTAGTCCCCGGGACCTCTTGGGGATTAGGCTGTTTGATTTTGCTCAGCAACTAGTAACCACAGCCAAGGAAATCAATTCGCAGGCAGCTGTGCGACCTTTCACCTCCATCGCGCCTGCGAACGCCTTCCAGCTTCATAATGCTGTTCATTAGACCTGGATAGCGGACAAAAACCAGTTGCAGGATACATTTTCCCCCCACAATGAATCCTGCTCATTCCTGATACAGAGAAATCCAGGGAAATGTTGGCGGGTGTTCTGCCAACTTTGTAATAAATAGATTTTAAGGCAGCGCGGTCAAAGAGTAACTGAAGGGAACAAGTAAGAACTCAGAAGTCCATATTATTGATTATGATTTTGTAATGGAATGTCCAATTACTGATAAAGGTTTTCTGGTCAGGTGTCCAAAAATATTTGGCCATATAGTCACACCTCCAAACTTTTTTAAAAAAAGAACGAGGGACACCTATTAACAAAAGTATGTAGGCATAGGACACACCCCCTGCCACACCCCCTTAAAGGAGAATTTTACAAAAACAAAAATTTGTTAAAGTGACACTAAAGGTTGTTTTTTTTTTGTTTTTTTCAAATAACAAACATACCCTGTTTCCCCGAAAATAAGACCTAGCGTGATTGTTGGTGATGGCTGCAATATAAGCCCTACCCCCCAAATAAGCCCTAGTTAAAGTCCTTGTAGGGCTTATTTTCGGGGAAACAGGGTAGGGCTTATTTGGGGGGTAGAGCTTATATTGCAGCCATCACTGACAATCACGCTAGGTCTTATTTTCGGGGATACTTACCTCCACTGTGCAGCTCGTTTTGCACAGAGTGGCCCCGAACCTCCTCTTCTGGGGTCCCTCTGCAGCTCTTGCGGCTCCTCCCCACATCAGATAACCCCCTGGGAGAAGCGCTCTCCCGGGGGGTTACCTTGCGGGCGCACTCCCGAGTCCAGCATTTGGCGTCCATAGAGGCCGAATGCAGGACTCGGCCCCGCCCCCCGCGTAATTGGATTTGATTGACAGCAGCGGGAGCCAATGGCTGCGCTGCTATCAATCTATCCAATCAAGAGCCGAGAACCCCAGGCAGAGAGACAACGAGTCCCCGGCAGGTCAAGTTCCAGGGCTCAGGTAAGTAAAAGGGGGGGGGGGGCCGGTCACTGCCAGGTGTTTTTTCACCTTAATGCATAGGATGCATTAAGGTGAAAAAACACGTAGGTTTACAACCCCTTAAAACCCACAAGTGATTTTTTTTTTTTTTTACCATTAATATTCCTTCATAAATTGGATGAAAGATTTGGCACTGGGAAACACTTTTTGATAGATAAAAAGTGCATTTTATATACTACTATATAGATCAGACCACAATGAGGGACAAATGAGGAGGAAAGAGGGACAGAGGGACTTTCCAAATGCCTAATTTTCGGAAAGATTCAAATTTGGATCGGTTGAAAAATGATGAACCGATTCGAATTCTGAGTGAAGAATAGCCGGTTGTTAACCAGCGGGGCGGGAAGCAGGCCACCGCGTCCTTAAAGGGTAAGTTCACCTTTACAGAAAAATCTGTAAGGTGAACTTACTCAGCACCCCTCCCACCCTTCCTGGTCCTTATGACCTGGATTGCAGCAATCTCTGAGCCCCGGTAAAAAAAAAAAAGCGGTTTTCTATAAAAAATTGACCACACTAAACAGGAGAGCACAGCGTGGTCAGTTCTCTAACTGTGCTGGAAACTCCAGTGATAGGGTGCTGCTGTTTCTCCTCCCCACCTCTCTAAGATCCTTAAACAGGAGGGCCAGTCAAAAAAAAAAAAAAAAATTAAAAGTCAACAGCTACAAATGGACACTTACCTGTCCCAGGGTCCAGCGATGCGGGGGATCGAAGCCCCGCTTGTCTCCCCCTCCGTTCAGCGGCGCCGGCATTGCAACTGTGGGCGCCGGGCTGTGGCTTCACTGCTCCACTGCGCATGCGCGAGCGGCGCCGCGCGCCGTGATTGGCCGCTTAGTCACCTGGGACCTGTAATGGGTCCCAGATGATTGACAGGAGGGAGGGAGCAGAGCGGAGCCCTTCCTGTGCCGAGATGGAAGTGATGTCACCAGCCCAGGCACTGGAAGGGGCAGACTATGAGGGACCCCCTAGCAACAGGCATTTAGAGGTGAGTAAAAAAGAAAAAATATCCAAATGTTTTTTTGTATTTTTTTTTTAGAATTTTTCATGTAGTTTTTTTTTTTTGGGTGGAACCCCACTTTAAGCAGCTAAGAACAGGGGGGATGTTATCACTTTAAAAAAGGTGGAGAAAAGGATTTATTGCCGGGTATGTTTTTTTATATGTACAGTGCAAATGTTTTTCCCTTTCATTTCCATTATAAACTGAACGGGTTGTTTTACAAGGTGGGGGTGACATATACTTTAATTGAATAATTAGCAGGATAAAAAAAAAAAAAATATTGCAATGTTCTGGTTCCCATTCACCAGAGGACTTTGGTTAACGCCGTGAGAGTATCTGATTGGATGTAATGGGAAGCAAGAACCGTTCCTTTTCCAGTGCAGAGTCCTTGGACGGGCACGCCTTGTGCGCCTCGCGGGACCTTCGCGGGAGTCTAATTCCGTTCATCTGGAGGTGTCAGCCCTGCCAGCACGCTCTATGTACGGGACAATGCTCTGCCCGTAAATGTCTTTTTCTCTTCTAAAATTGCTCAAATAAATCCGGTTAATTCGGTGCCGCCTCAGCATGATTTTGCTGGGATTGTACAAGGCCTCTGCCAAAAGGGATACTTTGGCTTGCAGAATGATTACTTTGTATTCCTGCAAACTCAGGAGGAAATATAACATTACTCCATTCATTTTATGACTTTCTGGAACAAGAAGCCCGACTGCTTACAATGTCATATTCAAGGCAATTCACTGGAATCTATTTTGTGTATTTGACTGGTGGGGAGACCTTTCATTCCTCTGCAGCGACCTCTGGCCAACGAGCGGCTCAATTAGTAGGATCTGAGATGGCCTCATTTATCCCAAATATGTTACATAGTTTATATGGTTGGAAAAAGACACAGGTCCATCCAGCTCGACCTATGTTTGATTTTGTTTATTCCCTAACACAGTGCTCCTCATCCAGAGTCCCCTCTGGGTATCTCCGGAATGCCATGAGTACACAGCGTCATTTTCCCTGGATCTGCAGTTGCTTGCCACTGGGTGGACGAGACGGTCACCCAATGGCACGGGTGAACGAACTGTCCGGGTGAATCCCGGACAGTCCGGGTTTCGAATCATGTGTCCAGGGTTTCAGGCAGACTGAAACCCGGACACTTTATTCAGACTGGGCTGTAGCTCCCCAAGTAACCAAAATAGTCGCACACAAATCTGTTGCACTCTGGGAGCTGCGGGCAGCTGTCTGGGGGCAGGATCGGCATCACTGGGGAGGGGGGGGGGGCAGGGCGATGATGTCATCAAGAGTTATTTGGCCACACCCACTTTTCACTGTGGCACGCTATGCGCGCCCCATTACTACTCTCCTTGGGGCACCCAAAGGTGTCCCAGACCTTTGGCTTGAAGAAAAGGCGACAACCAATGACGATCCAGGGCAGCTATTCTCAACTAGGTTTCCTTCAGGGGTTGGTTGGGGTTTCTTGAGCTGTGGCTACTGTGACTGACCTCCCATGTGGTGGTGTTGGCATAGTTTTAGATCCAGTGCCACTTGGCATAGCCAGCAGCATGCCTGCAGGGGTTGTCATTCTTGCCACCTGGTAAGGAGAGCATTCTTGCCCACTTAACCACCTAAGGACCAGCCTCGTTTTGGATTTTAGGTGTTTACATGTTTAAAACAGTTTTTTTTTGCTAGAAAATTACTTAGAACCCCCAAACATTATATATGTTTTTTTTTCCAACACCCTAGAGAATAAAATGGCGGTCGTTGCAATACTTTTTTTTTTGCACCGTATTTTGGAAAAAATTCACTTTTTTGAATAAAAAAATAAGACAACAGTAAAGTTAACCCAATTTTTTTTTATATTGTGAAAGATAATGTTACGCCAAGTAAACTGATACCCAACATGTCACGCTTCAAAATTGCGCCCGCTCGTGGAATGGCGTCAAACTTTTACCCTCAAAAATCTCCATAGGCGACATTTAAAAAATTCTACAGGTTGCATGTTTTGCGTTACAGAGGAGGTCTAGGGCTAGAATTATTGCTCTCGCTCTACCGGTCGCGGCGATACCTCTGCTGTGGAACTCTGCAACTCTGCAGCTCCTCCAGGGTTACCTTAGGTCTCTTTGCTGCCTCTCTGATTAATGCCCTCCTTGCCCGGTCCATGAGTTTTGGTGTGCGGCCATCTCTTGGCAGGTTTGCTGTTGTGCCATGTTCTTTCCATTTGGTTATGATAGATTTGATGGTGCTCCTAGGGATCATCAAAGATTTGGATATTTTTTTATAACCTAACCCTGACTTGTACTTCTCAACAACATTGTCCCTTATTTGTTTGGAGAGGTCCTTGGTCTTCATGGCAGTGTTTGGTTAGTGGTGCCTCTTGCTTAGGTGTTGCAGCCTCTGGGGCCTTTCAAAAAAGGTGTGTATATGTAATGACAGATCATGTGACACTTAGATTGCACACAGGTGGACATCATTTTACTAATTATGTGACTTCTGAAGGTAATTGGTTGCACCAGAGCTTTTTATGGGCTTCATAACAAAGGGGGTGAATACATACGCACATGAAAATTATCAGATTTTTTATTTCTGAAAAATAGTTTTATGTATATATTTTTCTAATTTTACTTCACCAACTTAGACTATTGTGTTCTGATCCATCACATATAATTCAGATTAAAAAAACATTGAACTAAAGGCTGCAATGTAACAAAATAGGTAAAAAGCCAAAGGGGATGAATACTTTTGCAAGACGCTGTATACTGTGATTCTGTACTTGCCAAATATGTTGCAGAAACCCCTCTCCACTGAGTCTGGCTGCAATCATTTTAACTGTGGGCAGCTGAAGCTGCTGCCTGTTCACTTCCTGGATTTACACAGACACAACTCCAGCTCTGCAGCTCTCATTGGCCCTCTTATGACTCACCCCGCCTCCCTTCCTGGCAAATTCTCACAAGAGCGAGAGGGAGAGCTGTGCATGATGTCATACGCCTAGGCTAATGACCAGACAAGAAACAGGAAGTTGGCTGTATAAGGGATTTACTGGCAGAAAAAAATATGTTTTACTATCCAAAGTGAAGGGAGAAGTCCAGCCTGAGCTTTTTAGGTTGGGCTTCTCCTCTGGGTCACAGGAATGCAATTCGTTTTGCACTCCTGTGACCCATTTTCAGCGGAGAGTGGTCTGAAGTCCGTTCTCCGCTGACGTCACTGCTATCAATCGATCGCGTCATTCCCAGTTCCCAAGTCTGCATCCGCCAGCTACCGCTCCCCGCCCCCCCAGAGCTCAGCGCTCCAATGAGCGTGAGATTTAATAGATGGAAAGATGAAAAAATGACAAGTTCCACTTTAATGGCTGTGTGTTGAGTTATTTTGAGGGGACAGCAAATTTACACTGTTATACAAGCTGTACACTCACTACTTTACATTGTAGCAAAGTGTCATTTCTTCAGTGTTGTCACATGAAAAGATAGAAGAAAATATTTACAAAAATGTGAGGGGTGTACTTACTTTTGTGAGATACTGTAGGTACAAGTCATGCATGGGAGTTTACTTTCCACTGACCACCACCAATGTAAGGGGTATTTTCCCAATGACCCCCAAAGGACTAATCTTAGCAGGGGTTCCCTGAGACCTGAAAATTATTTCAAGGGTTCCTTTGGGATAAAAAGGTTGGGAAAGGTTGCTTTGGGAACACGACGCACAGTGTCATTCATCACTCACCGGCTCACCAGCACCACGGCAAATCATGACTCTGATCCAGGGCAGACTAAGTATATGGGAGAAGATGGAAGTCCACCTTCTCCAGACCTCCTCTACCTTCTGCCCTCAACCATGCTCGTGAAGCCATTAGAGGGCTCTGTTGTGAAGAGGGGACTTTGTGATTGGTGTGACTGGGGGGCTCTGTGATGGAGAGACTGTATGACTGGGGGGCTCAGTGATGGAGAGACTGTATGACTGGGGGTCTGTGTAATTGGTGGGACTGTGTGACTGGGGGGCTCTGTGATGGAGAGACTGTATAACTGGGGGGCTCTGTGATGGAGAGACTGTATGACTGGGGGTCTGTGTAATTGGGGGGACTGTGTGATTAGGGAGCTCTGTTATGAGGAGACTGTGTGACTGGGGGGCTGTGATTGGGGGGCTCTGTGATGAGAGGGCTGAGTGACTGGAGGGCTCTACAATGGGGGGACTGTGTGATTGGAGGACTTTGTTGTGATCGGTGGGGCATCTGACGGAAAGAGGTTTATTTTGATGGGGGACCTCTGATGTAATGGGGGACCTCTTATGTTTAGCGGTGACTTTGATATGATGGAGGGTCTCTGATGTAATGGGGGACCTCTGATGTGATGGGGGGCCTCTAATGTGATGGGGCCTCTGATGTTTAGCGGTGACTTTGATATGATGGGGGGCCTCTAATGTGATGGGGGGCCTCTGATGTTTAGTGGTGACTTTGATATGATGGAGGGTCTCTGGTGTGATGGGGGGCCTCTGATGTGATGGGGGGCCTCTGATGTGATGGGGGACCTCTGATGTTTAGCAGTGACTTTGATATGATGGAGGGTCTCTGATGTGATGGGGGACCTCTGATGTAATGGGGGACCTCTGATGTGATGGGGACCTCTGATGTGATGGGACCTCTGGTGTGATAGGGGGCCTCTGATATGATGGGGAGCCTCTGATATGATGGGGGGCCTCTGATGTAATGGGGGACCTCTGATGTTTAGCGGTGACTTTGATATGATGGACGGTCTTTGATGTTATGGGGGACCTCTGATGTTTAGCGGTGACTTTGATATGATGGAGGGTCTCTGATGTAATAGGGGACCTCTGATGTGATGGGGCCTCTGGTGTAATGGGGGGCCTCTGGTGTAATGGGGGGCCTCTGGTGTGATGGGGGGCCTCTGGTGTGATAGGGGGCTCTGATGTGATGAAGGGCCTCTGATGTTTAGTGGTCATTTTGTTATGATGGAGGGTCTCTGATGTGATGGGGGACCTCTGATGTAATTGGGGGCCTCTTATGTTTAGCGGTGACTTTGATCTGATGGAGGGTCTCCGATGTGATGGGGGACCTCTGATGTGATGGGGGAAATCTGATGTGAAGAAGGGGTTCTGATGCAATGGCAGGACTCCTGTATAGGGGTTCTTTGCTGTATAGGGGGCTTCTACTATGATGAGGGGCTTCGTCACATCAGAGCCCCCATCACATCAGAGCCCCCCTTTACATAACAGTCTCCCTATCACATCATAACCCCTCCTTCACATCACTGCCCCCCCCCACTCCTTCACATCAGACTCCTCTCTTCATGTCAGAAGCCCCCGTACCATCAAAAGTCCCCCTATAAACCAGAAGCCTTCTTTCACCACAAAGTCCCCCTTTATAGAGAGTCCCACATATACAAAAGAGCCCCCTTCACATCAGAGTCGCCCATCACCACAGAGCTCCCCCCCCCCATCACAGGGTCCTGTCAAGCATCTCTAATCCGGGGGGGCAAACTGGGTCTTGTGCTTTCAGCACCCGAGGGGGAACCCAAATGGCACACTGGTTGAAAAACACTGCTCAAAGCTGATTGGTTGAAGAATTGCATACATAATATAAAAGGAGGGATGGAGGTCGCAGTGTGTTTTGCAGGTGTGAAGATTTTTGCTAGCAGTCTATTGAACAAGAAGGGGGCGGGGCAGTGACACGGACCATGCAGGTTGTGAAAAGTTGTTTCTACAATCTTATACTAAGCCGTAGATAACCAGTTCCTGTATATTGGAGTGAATTGTGCATTGTGGTTTGGCTGACTCTTTAATATCTACAATACAAAGAGACAATAAAGTGATTCGGAGTGATTTCCCCTTTATGAAGTCCCCTCTGAATACAGCGCGGCCCAAAAAAGGCGAACAATGCGTTTATTACATCCCTGACCGGAAAAGGTCCATCCATTAGAGGCGGATTGTTTGGATTGTGTAAAGCAGATTGTTCCGAAAAAGTAACATTGTGTTTACTTCCATTGTAAACAGAGCGCGGCGCAGAATCCTGAATCATCTGCCATCAAAGGCGGCCAGGTCGTCGTGCGTTCCCACCCCCACCCCCACCCTCGTCCATACACACAGCACACACTCTCACAGACAACGCTGACTTCAAAGTGTCTCCCCGACCCGGGAAATCCCAACTCCACTCGCTTTGACTATCGCTCTGAATTATCTTTGTGAGACCCCAACTCAAACCAGACTCCACCGAACGAATGATTTATACAGAGTAAGGATTGACGCGGTTGTAAACCCTTCTATATACACAGTGCAGTGACTGGCCTCAGGTGATACACAGAGATGAAACACATCCTTCCACAAAGGTTGTACCTGTTTATCTGCAGCCTTCTCTTCTCTCCATCCATTTAAAGCGCTGAATTTATAAAGCTTGTCTGAGAGTTCAGAAAAAAAAGGGGGAAGAGGCCGCATATTTGTGTACGGCCGGCGCCAAGGGGTTAACTGATCCTGGAATGTAGCCAAGACTGGAGC
>JBBGZY010002602.1:0-122500 GCA_037952925.1 Lithobates clamitans
ACACCAGGTGTTTGGAGTATCTTTATCTGCTGATTGTTAAACTCTGGAATACACATTTCTATTATGGTGTAGAATCTGGGTCTGCTGTCCCTCCATCCCTCTACCCCCCTTTCCCTCTGCATCCCTCATTCATCTCAGACTCTAACCACACCCCATTTAGCCACACCCATGTAAGCCACGTCCACTATTTCACGTAAACCACGCCTATTTTTTTGCACGCCGCATTTTTCTTTTTCTATGCCACGCCTACTAACGCATGCCCCGCCCCCTAATTATAGGCTGACTCCGCCTACAGCCAAAAAAAGTGTCCCAAATTTTTTTCCCCAATGTTGGCAACTATGGATTTCCAGGCTGTGGGCGCTCAGTCTGTACAGGCTCAGGGTCTGTCTGTCTTTGGGGTCTTGTAGCACCTCCAGGTACGGGGCCAGTTTGTAGTCTCTCTGCAGTGACTGGTAAACAGTTAGTTTTTTGGAGTTTGTTATTTCATTTCTCCATTCTCCAACATGTTTTTCTTTGGCGTCATTGTAAAAAGACAAAAAGGGGGGATATTTGCGCTAACCACGAAAATATTATCCATGGTGAAAAAAATATATATATAAATATGAGTGCACAGGTGATGTGACAGTGTATACAAATAACGAGTTTAAATGCTGCACCTCTATAGGTTAAATACTAAAACAAATCAAAAAGAAGAAAAAAATGTGCAAAATAACCACTGCAAATAGTGATAAATATTGATATAAACCAAATCTCAATAAAATATATGAAAAATTATAACATGAAAAATAAATGTGTATCAAAACATATAAAGAAAAAGTCCATGTAATATGCAAAAAATAAATAGATGAACCAAAGTCCTAAAATAAATCTCCAAAATTAGAAAATAAAAAGTCCTTCAATAAATCTCCAGAAAGCAGGACACATTCCTCACTTCAACCATCTAAGATGTGGTGCACGATGTACAAATACAAACTGCTTACCAGATAAGTTGGATCTCAGATGATAGAGATCAAAAGCGCCTGTGCATTAGCCTGCTGGCAGGTGAACTTGTGATGGTTAAAAGGCAGGGAAATATCCACCCGTTATCAAGGAACCAGCAAAGCTTCACTCCCGGGACACTCGTATAGAAGCAAGGATCTGGAGATTCTCATGTAAGGAGGAACAGAAGAGGGCTTCATGGTGCAGTATATTCCAGCAAAGGTCTTTATTTTCAAACAGGTCATACAGATAAAAAGTCCATAAAATCAAGGCAGGTAAGAAAGGTTTGTTTGAACTAGCCGCGGTGTATACCAATCAGCTGTTCAGCGTGATGACGTCACAGGATCATGCTCCACCCGACACGTTTCCACTTAAAAGGCATCCACTGGGAATGGAGATCAAGCCTGTGTTTATGGTTTCAGTACATTTTATTGGTCCTATGAATAATTTCCAATATTCTTATATCATTTTATATAAAATT
Organism: Lithobates clamitans; assembly: GCA_037952925.1. Lineage (NCBI taxonomy): Eukaryota > Metazoa > Chordata > Amphibia > Anura > Ranidae > Lithobates > Lithobates clamitans. The sequence continues at coordinate 1,460 of JBBGZY010002602.1, forward strand.
AGAATTTTAAATGATTAAATTGGTGACACGGATTGTATTAGGCTAAATGCTCACTTCCAGTGTCTCTCCTGCCTGAATGGTATTTAAGCATGGTGTGCTGACGTCCAGGCATGATCTCCGTTCCCAGTGGATGCCTTTTAAGGGGAAACGCGTCGGGTGGAGCATGATCCTGTGACATGCTGTACAGCTGATTGGTATACACCGCGGCTAGTTCAAACAAAGCTTTCTTACCTGCCTTGATTTTATGGGCTTTTTATCTGTGTAAAAAGTGTCCGATGTGTCCGACATAATGTCGCAGTCCCGATAAAAATCACAGATCGTCGCCATTACTAGTAAAAAAAAAAATAAATAATAATAATAAAAATGCTATAAATCTATCCCCTATTTTGTAGATGCTATAACTTTTGCGCAAACCAATCAATATACGCTTATTGCGATTTTTTTTTTTTTTTACCAAAAATATGTAGAAGAATACATATCGGCCTAAACTGAGAAATAATTCGCTTTAAAAAAAAAAAAATGAGGAAGGATATTTATTACAGCAAAAGTACAAAATATTGTGTTTTTCAAAATTTTGTTCATAAAGCAAAACATAATTCTGTTGGTGACAGAAGTAGAAAGTCAACCGCATAGAGTTGGAACTTCCCCTTTAGTATCATGTTGTGTCAGTCCTGGTGGTTGGTTCATGAGACCTCACTAAGGCAACATTCTTTACATGAAGAAACAAGTTCTGCTTTATTTTTTTTCCTCACATCCATGGTCATAGTTAGTTCCTCAATGTACAATTATTATTTTTTTTTTTTGCTTAGCAATCAAAAAAAAAACTTTGAAAGCTCTACATCTTATGACATTAAAGTGTTACTAAACCCACAACAGTAAAATCAGTGTGTATACTGTATGCAGTAAAGAATGCTTGTTATACTTGCTGTGGAACCTAAGCAGGTTAATCCTCTGCATTGTGTAAAAAGGCTGTTTGATCCTGTCTTCTCTGAACCTCCCCTTCTTCCACAGTCCCCAATCCATCCCCTCATAGAACAGAGCCTTGGGGCCACTCTGCACATGCTCAGTTTGTTATGTATTGCTAGAATTGTTTTTTTCTTGAGTGCATGCAATCAGCACAGGGCCAATCAGCACCGTCCTGACAGAGGGTCAGGGGTCCTGCAGCCTCATAGGACAATCGGGAGAATTAAAACTCCTCCTACAAGCTTTAACCAGACACTGATAGAAGTCACTGCTATATACTGATGAGAAAAGGTATTCAGCAGTTTATATTTACTAAAATAATTACGTTTCCATGTTCTGTGGGAGATCAGATATATAGTGACTGGAGGCTCCGGGGTTTAGTAACACTTTAACCAAAAAATGGTAACCAATCCGGACACCACTGCTGTATACATCTCACTTGTTGGGGCTACAATGGAAATTCCTTTAACTTTTTTAATAAAAAAATCAATAAATCTGACTCATGTAGCCAACATTTTATTACAACTTTTTTTTTTTACCGCTTGCAGACCAGCTACCATCATACTGTGGCAGGTCGGCTCATTCGCTGTAGCTGTATGTCGGCTTGTTTTAACAGTTGTAGCAGACGCACGCCCGCTGCACGGCGGGGGAGGCCATGTGCATGGCTGCGATGTCCACCGGCCACACGTGATCGCTCTACAGAGAGCCAGAACTGTCAATGTAAACAAACAGATCCCCGTTCTGTCAGGGGAGTACAGAGTGATCGTCTGTTCCTTGTGATTAGGAACTGCAATCTCTCCTCCAGTCAGTCCCCTCCCCCCACAGTTAGAAACGTGTCCCAGGGAACACATTTAACCCCTTGATCTCCCCTTAGTGTTAACCCCTTCCCTGCCAGTGTCCTTTATACAGTAATTGGTGCGTTGTTATAGCACTGATCGCTGTATAAATGTCAATGGTCCCAAAAGTGTCCGCTCTGTCCGCCGTAATGTCGCAGCTCCGCAAAAAATCGCTGATCACCGCCATTACTAGTAAAAAGATAAAAAATTAATGCAATAAATCTATTCCATATTTTGTAGACGCTTTAACTTTTGTGCAAACCAATCAATATACGCTTATTGCGATTTTAACCACAAATATGTGAAAGTGTCCCTCGCACTACTTGGAGTAACTGATAAAATGTGTCGATCTACAGAAATAAAGTGATAATAATTAATAGAACCGCAGCAAAAACCTAGTAGTGTTCACAATACACAAATAAAACAAGTGCAAATATAAAGTGATCTCGCGCGGTAATAAAAATCACTCTTATGCCCTGTACACACGATCGGATTTTTCGACAGAGAAAGTGCGATCGGATTGTGTTGTCGGAAATTCCGATCGTGTGTGGGCTCCATCTGACTTTTTCCATCAATTTCCAACACACAAAGTTTGAGAGCAGGATATAAAATGTTCTGACAACAAAATACGATCCTTTAAATTACGATCGTGTATAGACAAATCCGACGCACAAAGTGCCACGCATGCTCAGAATAAATTAAAAGACGAAAGCTATTAACTACTGCCCCGTTTCTAGTCCCGTTTTACATCAGCGTGTTCAGAACGATCGGATTTTCCAACAATTTTGTGCGACCGTGTGTATGCAAGACAAGTTTGAGCCAACATCCGACTGAAAAAATCCAAAGGATTTTGTTGTCGGAATGTCAATGTCTGATCCTGTGTACAGGGCATAATACATTAGAAAAGATCCACTAAGGGATAAATAAAGTGCAAAAATATTAAAGTGGAGCTCCGCCAAATTTTTTTTTTAAAAGTCAGCAGCTACAAATACTGCAACAAATACTGCAGCTGCTGTCTTTTAAAACATGGACACTTACCTGTCCAGGGCACCCGTGATGTCGGCACCTGAGGCCGAACCATCTCTCAGTCCCCGGGCGCTGGTGCCTCCATCTTCGGTGAGGGAATCTGGAAGTTAAGGCTTGCGGCTTCACCTCCCGGTTCCCTACTGCACATGCGCGTGTCACGCAGCGCAATACGGATGGTCCCTGCTGTCTCTGGGAGCCGTGTGTTTCCCAGCAGACAGCGGGGGGGGGACAGGAAGTGGCGTAAATACCCGCAGATTCTGCGGATATCTATGCCGGAAGTGGGTGCAAATACCTGTAATATACAGGTATCTGCACCCCCCTTACCCACTGAAAGGTGCCAAATGTGACACCGGAGGGGGGGAGGAATCCGATGAGCGGAAGTTCCACTTTTGGGTGGAACTCCACTTTAAGGTGCAGAATTATGGTGTCTCCAAAAAAAAGGTTGCAAACAATGAAAAAGAAACATATATATATATATATATATATATATATAAATATACACACACACACATGTGCCAAAATGTCCAAATAATGTTCAAAATCCTTATGAAAATGAAGTAAAACACATCAATAGACAAGTTGAACTCTTCACAGCATCCTATTGGGGTCTTATTTTGGTAACATACACTGCTGCTGGAACCATGGGTACTTCTCCAAATATATAAATCCTCCACTGAGCCGTCCTAATTTGCTCCGGAATAGTACCACAGCAAAGATGGGGGAAGAGAGAAAGAATGCCTCCAATGGTGTAGTAGGTTTAAAAAACGAAGGTAATATTTATTCAAGTACCAAATAGGTGGACTCTTACATAAAAAGTATAAAAGCAAAAAGCAATAACATCGGCGTTCTCAGCGCCTTCTCACGTCACTTCCGGTGTGCGTCTGATTCTGGCCACTCCCTATGCGTTACGACACGTCACGTGTCTTCACCTGGGGAACCGGATTGGTTGTACAGACCTGGTTTACATGATGTGAAACCGTAAATGATAGAGCGGCCATTTTTTTGTAGTTCGCTCTATATTTACATTACGGCCATTTTGTTGGTTATCTATACGGCGCGCACAGCGGCCATTTTCTTGTGGTTCAGTCGACACAACGTATAACCAATCAAAGGGTTGTGTCTGTGGTAATCAATCTCATATATTCCTACAAAGTAACTAAAGATCATTAATAAATAGAAAGTTGAACCAATTGCTCTATCAATATAAATACAGAATGGGCATATGTTTGGTGTGGAAAATAGATGAAAAGTCTGTTGACTTTTTGGATTTGAATATTAGCCTAGAGGGAGATGGGGTTGTAATGATAATGTTTTTCAAGAATGTTCTCACCAATAGCTATCTGTCAACTGATAGCTGTCACTTTAAACCCTGGCTATACAATATCTCTATAGGGGCAACTAAAAAGAATAAAAAGGAACTGTACGAGAGAAGAAGACTACAGGATCCAAGCCAAACAAATTGGAGAAAGATTTAAAGCAAAAGGATATGATGACTCATAGATAGAGATCAAGATACAACACGTGAATGAAATGGACAGGAAGATATTACTACAAAACAAGCCAAAAAAGTTATTCCATCAGGTTCACTTCCTCTTCCCGCATTTCGCCCTGATGAGTTAGCCATAAATAACCTCAGTGTAGAAGAGCCCTAAGTCTGGTGGTGAAATGTTGCACACTGAAGAGCAGAGAGAGGAATCAATTCTGATGTTACTTTACAATGAAAGAAGACACACCCAGAACTCCCATTGATGCCGTATGAAAGTTGGTGCCCCTCCTACACTGGTTATTGTCTGATAGAGCAGAAAAGAAGAAGCACAATCTGTGCGGTGAAGAAGGAGAAGGAGGAGGAGGACTCCTCTCTGTACTGTATATATAATACACAATGATATCTGAGATCAGTCAGGAATAGTTGATCAGTGAGTGCAGAGATCAGGGTACAGCCCGGACACCGAGTACATCACCGACCCACCGAGACATGATCTGTCCATCCATTTCTCCTGTGTATGGAGGTGAGTGCACATCCCGGGGGGCAGAGCCATGACAGCGGGGGATATGGGGGGTAGAATGTTTGGTGTATATGGGGGGGTAGAATGCTCAGTGTATATGGGGGGTAGAATGCTCGGTGTATATGGGGGGTAGAATGCTCGGTATATATGGGGGGGAGAATGCTCGGTGTATATGGGGGTGTAGAATGCTCGGTGTATATGGGGGGGGAGAATGCTCAGTGTATATGGGGGGGGAGAATGCTCAGTGTATATGGGGGTGTAGAATGCTCGGTGTATATGGGGGGTAGAATGCTCGGTGTATATAGGGGGGTAGAATGCTTGGTGTATATGGGGGGGTAGAATGCTCGGTGTATATGGGGGGTAGAATGCTCAGTGTATATGGGGGGTAGAATGCTCGGTGTATATGGGGGGTAGAATGCTCGGTGTATATGGGGGGTAGAATGCTCAGTGTATATGGGGGGGTAGAATGCTCGGTGTATATGGGGGAAAAAGCTCAGTGTATATGGGGGGTAGAATGCTCGGTGTATATGGGGGGGTAGAATGCTCAGTGTATATGGGGGGTAGAATGCTCGGTGTATATGGGGGGGTAGAATGCTCGGTGTATATGGGGGGTAGAATGCTCGGTGTATATGGGGGGTAAAATGCTCGGTGTATATGGGGGGGTAGAATGCTCAGTGTATATGGGGGGTAGAATGCTCGGTGTATATGGGGGGGTAGAATGCTCGGTGTATATGGGGGGTAGAATGCTCGGTGTATATGGGGGGGTAGAATGCTCGGTGTATATGGGGGGGAGGAGAATGCTCGGTGTATATGGGGGGTAGAATGCTCGGTGTATATGGGGGGTAGAATGCTTGCTGTATATGGGGGGTAGAATGCTCGGTGTATATGGGGGTGTAGAATGCTCGGTGTATATGGGGGGGTAGAATGCTCGGTGTATATGGGGGGTAGAATGCTTGGTGTATATGGGGGGTAGAATGCTTGGTGTATATGGGGGGGTAGAATGCTCGGTGTATATGGGGGGTAGAATGCTCAGTGTATATGGGGGTAGAATGCTTGCTGTATATGGGGGGGAGGAGAATGCTCGGTGTATATGGGGGGTGTAGAATACTCGGTGTATATGGGGGGGTAGAATGCTCGGTGTATATGGGGGGGTAGAATGCTCGGTGTATATGGGGGGTGTAGAATGCTTGGTGTATATGGGGGGGTAGAATGCTCGGTGTATATGGGGGGGTAGAATGCTCGGTGTATATGGGGGGGAGCAGAATGCTCGGTGTATATGGGGGGTAGAATGCTCGGTGTATATGGGGGGGTAGAATGCTCGGTGTATATGGGGGGTAGAATGCTCGGTGTATATGGGGGGTGTAGAATGCTCGTGTATATGGGGGGTAGAATGCTCGGTGTATATGGGGGGTAGAATGCTCGATGTATATGGGGGGTAGAATGCTCGGTGTATATGGGGGGGTAGAATGCTCGGTGTATATGGGGGGTGTAGAATGCTCGGTGTATATGGGGGGTAGAATGCTCGGTGTATATGGGGGGTAGAATGCTCGGTGTATATGGGAGGTAGAATGCTCGGTGTATATGGGGGGGTAGAATGCTCGGTGTATATGGGAGTAGAATGCTCGGTGTATATGGGGGGGTAGAATGCTCGGTGTATATGGGGGGGTAGAATGCTCCGTGTATATGGGGGGGTAGAATGCTCGGTGTATATGGGGGGTAGAATGCTCGGTGTATATGGGGGGTAGAATGCTTGGTGTATATGGGGGGTAGAATGCTTGGTGTATATGGGGGGGTAGAATGCTTGGTGTATATGGGGGGGTAGAATGCTCGTGTATATGGGGGGTAGAATGCTCGGTGTATATGGGGGGTAGAATGCTCGATGTATATGGGGGGTAGAATGCTCGGTGTATATGGGGGGGTAGAATGCTCGGTGTATATGGGGGGTGTAGAATGCTCGGTGTATATGGGGGGTAGAATGCTCGGTGTATATGGGGGGTAGAATGCTCGGTGTATATGGGAGGTAGAATGCTCGGTGTATATGGGGGGGTAGAATGCTCGGTGTATATGGGAGTAGAATGCTCGGTGTATATGGGGGGGTAGAATGCTCGGTGTATATGGGGGGGTAGAATGCTCCGTGTATATGGGGGGGTAGAATGCTCCGTGTATATGGGGGGGTAGAATGCTCGGTGTATATGGGGGGTAGAATGCTCGGTGTATATGGGGGGTAGAATGCTTGGTGTATATGGGGGGTAGAATGCTTGGTGTATATGGGGGGGTAGAATGCTTGGTGTATATGGGGGGGTAGAATGCTCGGTGTATATGGGGGGTAGAATGCTCAGTGTATATGGGGGGTAGAATGCTCAGTGTATATGGGGGGGTAGAATGCTCGGTGTTTATGGGGGAAAAAGCTCAGTGTATATGGGGGGTAGAATGCTCGGTGTATATAGGGGGGTAGAATGCTCGGTGTATATGGGGGGTAGAATGCTTGGTGTATATGGGGGGTAAAATGCTCGGTGTATATGGGGGGGTAGAATGCTCAGTGTATATGGGGGGTAGAATGCTCGGTGTATATGGGGGGGTAGAATGCTTGGTGTATATGGGGGGGTAGAATGCTCAGTGTATATGGGGGGTAGAATGCTCGGTGTATATGGGGGGGTAGAATGCTCGGTGTATATGGGGGGGAGGAGAATGCTCGGTGTATATGGGGGGTAGAATGCTCGGTGTATATGGGGGGTAGAATGCTCGGTGTATATGGGGGGGAGGAGAATGCTCGGTGTATATTGGGGGTAGAATGCTCGGTGTATATGGGGGGTAGAATGCTCGGTGTACATGGGGGTAGCATGCTCGGTATATATGGGGGGGAGAATGCTTGGTGTATATGGGGGGTGTAGAATACTCGGTGTATATGGGGGGTGTAGAATGCTCGGTGTATATGGGGGGTGTAGAATACTCGGTGTATATGGGGGGGTAGAATGCTCGGTGTATATGGGGGGGTAGAATGCTCGGTGTATATGGGGGGTGTAGAATGCTCGGTGTATATGGGGGGGTAGAATGCTCGGTGTATATGGGGGGGTAGAATGCTCGGTGTATATGGGGGGGTAGAATGCTCGGTGTATATGGGGGGGAGCAGAATGCTCGGTGTATATGGGGGGGGTAGAATGCTCGGTGTATATGGGGGGGTAGAATGCTCGGTGTATATGGGGGGTGTAGAATGCTCGGTGTATATGGGGGGGTAGAATGCTCGGTGTATATGGGGTGTAGAATGCTCAGTGTATATGGGGGGTAGAATGCTCGGTGTATATGGGTGGTAGAATGCTCGGTGTATATGGGGGGTAGAATGCTTGGTGTATATGGAGGGGTAGAATGCTCGGTGTATATGGGGTGTAGAATGCTCGGTGTATATGGGGGTAGAATGCTCAGTGTATATGGGGGGGGGTAGAATGCTCGGTGTATATGGGAGTAGAATGCTCGGTGTATATGGGGGGGTAGAATGCTCGGTGTATATGGGGGGGTAGAATGCTCGGTGTATATGGGGGGGTAGAATGCTCGGTGTATATGGGGGGGTAGAATGCTCGGTGTATATGGGGGAGTAGAATGCTCGGTGTATATGGGGGGGGGGTAGAATGCTCGGTGTATATGGGGGGTAGAATGCTCGGTGTATATGGGGGTAGAATGCTCGGTGTATATGGGGGGGGGTAGAATGCTCGGTGTATATGGGGGGAGGGTAGAATGCTCGGTGTATATGGGGGGTAGAATGCTCGGTGTATATGGGGGGGTAGAATGCTCGGTGTATATGGGGGGGTAGAATGCTCGGTGTATATGGGGGGTAGAATGCTCGGTGTATATGGGGGGGTAGAATGCTCGGTGTATATGGGGGGGAGGAGAATGCTCTGTGTATATGGGGGGTAGAATGCTCGGTGTATATGGGGGGGAGGAGAATGCTCGGTGTATATTGGGGGTAGAATGCTCGGTGTATATGGGGGGTAGAATGCTCAGTGTATATGGGGGTAGAATGCTTGCTGTATATGGGGGGGAGGAGAATGCTCGGTGTATATTGGGGGTAGAATGCTCGGTGTATATGGGGGGTAGAATGCTCGGTGTACATGGGGGTAGCATGCTCGGTATATATGGGGGGGAGAATGCTTGGTGTATATGGGGGGTAGAATGCTCGGTGTATATGGGGGGGTAGAATGCTCGGTGTATATGGGGGGGGAGGAGAATGCTCGGTGTATATTGGGGGTAGAATGCTCGGTGTATATGGGGGGTAGAATGCTCGGTGTACATGGGGGTAGCATGCTCGGTATATATGGGGGGGAGAATGCTTGGTGTATATGGGGGGTAGAATGCTCGCTGTATATGGGGGGGTAGAATGCTCGGTGTATATGGGGGGGTAGAATGCTCGGTGTATATGGGGGGGTAGAATGCTTGGTGTATATGGGGGGTAGAATGCTCGGTGTATATGGGGGGGTAGAATGCTCGGTGTATATGGGGGGGAGGAGAATGCTCGGTGTATATGGGGGCTAGAATGCTCGGTGTATATGGGGGGGAGGAGAATGCTCGGTGTATATTGGGGGTAGAATGCTCGGTGTATATGGGGGGTAGAATGCTCGGTGTACATGGGGGTAGCATGCTCGGTATATATGGGGGGGAGAATGCTTGGTGTATATGGGGGGTGTAGAATGCTCGGTGTATATGGGGGGTGTAGAATGCTCGGTGTATATGGGGGGTGTAGAATACTCGGTGTATATGGGGGGTAGAATGCTCGGTGTATATGGGGGGGTAGAATGCTCGGTGTATATGGGGGGTGTAGAATGCTTGGTGTATATGGGGGGGTAGAATGCTCGGTGTATATGGGGGGGTAGAATGCTCGGTGTATATGGGGGGGTAGAATGCTCGGTGTATATGGGGGGGAGCAGAATGCTCGGTGTATATGGGGGGGTAGAATGCTCGGTGTATATGGGGGGGTAGAATGCTCGGTGTATATGGGGGGTGTAGAGTGCTCGGTGTATATGGGGGGTAGAATGCTCGGTGTATATGTGGGGTAGAATGCTGGATGTATATGGGGGGTAGAATGCTCGGTGTATATGGGAGGTAGAATGCTCGGTGTATATGGGGGGGTAGAATGCTCGGTGTATATGGGAGTAGAATGCTCGGTGTATATGGGGGGGTAGAATGCTCGGTGTATATGGGGGGGTAGAATGCTCGGTGTATATGGGGGGGTAGAATGCTCGGTGTATATGGGGGGTAGAATGCTCGGTGTATATGGGGGGTAGAATGCTCGGTGTATATGGGGGGTAGAATGCTTGGTGTATATGGGGGGGTAGAATGCTTGGTGTATATGGGGGGGTAGAATGCTCGGTATATATGGGGGGGAGAATGCTCGGTGTATATGGGGGTGTAGAATGCTCGGTGTATATGGGGGTGTAGAATGCTCAGTGTATATGGGGGGGGAGAATGCTCAGTGTATATGGGGGTGTAGAATGCTCGGTGTATATGGGGGGTAGAATGCTCGGTGTATATAGGGGGGTAGAATGCTTGGTGTATATGGGGGGGTAGAATGCTCGGTGTATATGGGGGGGTAGAATGCTCGGTGTATATGGGGGGGTAGAATGCTCGGTGTATATGGGGGGGAGCAGAATGCTCGGTGTATATGGGGGGGTAGAATGCTCGGTGTATATGGGGGTTAGAATGCTCAGTGTATATGGGGGGGGAGAATGCTCAGTGTATATGGGGGTGTAGAATGCTCGGTGTATATGGGGGGTAGAATGCTCGGTGTATATAGGGGGGTAGAATGCTTGGTGTATATGGGGGGGTAGAATGCTCGGTGTATATGGGGGGTAGAATGCTCAGTGTATATGGGGGGTAGAATGCTCGGTGTATATGGGGGGTAGAATGCTCAGTGTATATGGGGGGGTAGAATGCTCGGTGTATATGGGGGAAAAAGCTCAGTGTATATGGGGGGTAGAATGCTCGGTGTATATGGGGGGGTAGAATGCTCGGTGTATATGGGGGGGTAGAATGCTCGGTGTATATGGGGGGGTAGAATGCTCGGTGTATATGGGGGGGTAGAATGCTCAGTGTATATGGGGGGTAGAATGCTCAGTGTATATGGGGGGTAGAATGCTCGGTGTATATGGGGGGTAGAATGCTCGGTGTATATGGGGGGTAGAATGCTCGGTGTATATGGGGGGGTAGAATGCTCGGTGTATATGGGGGGGAGGAGAATGCTCGGTGTATATGGGGGGTAGAATGCTCGGTGTATATGTGGGGTAGAATGCTGGATGTATATGGGGGGTAGAATGCTCGGTGTATATGGGAGGTAGAATGCTCGGTGTATATGGGGGGGTAGAATGCTCGGTGTATATGGGGGGGTAGAATGCTCGGTGTATATGGGAGTAGAATGCTCGGTGTATATGGGGGGGTAGAATGCTCGGTGTATATGGGGGGTTAGAATGCTCGGTGTATATGGGGGGTAGAATGCTCGGTGTATATGGGGGGTAGAATGCTCGGTGTATATGGGGGGTAGAATGCTTGGTGTATATGGGGGGGTAGAATGCTTGGTGTATATGGGGGGGTAGAATGCTCGGTGTATATGGGGGGTAGAATGCTCAGTGTATATGGGGGTAGAATGCTTGCTGTATATGGGGGGTAGAATGCTCGGTATATATGGGGGGGAGAATGCTCGGTGTATATGGGGGTGTAGAATGCTCGGTGTATATGGGGGGGGAGAATGCTCAGTGTATATGGGGGGGGAGAATGCTCAGTGTATATGGGGGTGTAGAATGCTCGGTGTATATGGGGGGTAGAATGCTCGGTGTATATAGGGGGGTAGAATGCTTGGTGTATATGAGGGGTAGAATGCTCGGTGTATATGGGGGGTAGAATGCTCGGTGTATATGGGGGGGTAGAATGCTCGGTGTATATGGGGGGGTAGAATGCTCGGTGTATATGGGGGGGTAGAATGCTCGGTGTATATGGGGGGTAGAATGCTTGGTGTATATGGGGGATAAAATGCTCGGTGTATATGGGGGGGTAGAATGCTCAGTGTATATGGGGGGTAGAATGCTCGGTGTATATGGGGGGGTAGAATGCTCAGTGTATATGGGGGGTAGAATGCTCGGTGTATATGGGGGGGTAGAATGCTCGGTGTATATGGGGGGGTAGAATGCTCGGTGTATATGGGGGGGAGGAGAATGCTCGGTGTATATTGGGGGTAGAATGCTCGGTGTATATGGGGGGTAGAATGCTCGGTGTACATGGGGGTAGCATGCTCGGTATATATCGGGGGGAGAATGCTTGGTGTATATGGGGGGTGTAGAATACTCGGTGTATATGGGGGGGTAGAATGCTCGGTGTATATGGGGGGGAGGAGAATGCTCGGTGTATATGGGGGGTAGAATGCTCGTTGTATATGGGGGGTAGAATGCTCGGTGTATATGGGGGGGAGGAGAATGCTCGGTGTATATTGGGGGTAGAATGCTCGGTGTATATGGGGGGTAGAATGCTCGGTGTACATGGGGGTAGCATGCTCGGTATATATGGGGGGGAGAATGCTTGGTGTATATGGGGGGTGTAGAATACTCGGTGTATATGGGGGGTGTAGAATGCTCGGTGTATATGGGGGGTGTAGAATACTCGGTGTATATGGGGGGGTAGAATGCTCGGTGTATATGGGGGGGTAGAATGCTCGGTGTATATGGGGGGTGTAGAATGCTCGGTGTATATGGGGGGGTAGAATGCTCGGTGTATATGGGGGGGTAGAATGCTCGGTGTATATGGGGGGGTAGAATGCTCAGTGTATATGGGGGGGAGCAGAATGCTCGGTGTATATGGGGGGGGTAGAATGCTCGGTGTATATGGGGGGGTAGAATGCTCGGTGTATATGGGGGGTGTAGAATGCTCGGTGTATATGGGGGGGTAGAATGCTCGGTGTATATGGGGTGTAGAATGCTCGGTGTATATGGGGGTAGAATGCTCGGTGTATATGGGTGGTAGAATGCTCGGTGTATATGGGTGGTAGAATGCTCGGTGTATATGGGTGGTAGAATGCTCGGTGTATATGGGGGGAGTAGAATGCTTGGTGTATATGGAGGGGTAGAATGCTCGGTGTATATGGGGTGTAGAATGCTCGGTGTATATGGGGGTAGAATGCTCAGTGTATATGGGGGGGGTAGAATGCTCGGTGTATATGGGAGTAGAATGCTCGGTGTATATGGGGGGGTAGAATGCTCGGTGTATATGGGGGGGTAGAATGCTCGGTGTATATGGGGGGGTAGAATGCTTGGTGTATATGGGGGGGTAGAATGCTCAGTGTATATGGGGGGTAGAATGCTCGGTGTATATGGGGGGGTAGAATGCTCGGTGTATATGGGGGGGTAGAATGCTCGGTGTATATGGGGGGGAGGAGAATGCTCGGTGTATATTGGGGGTAGAATGCTCGGTGTATATGGGGGGTAGAATGCTCGGTGTACATGGGGGTAGCATGCTCGGTATATATCGGGGGGAGAATGCTTGGTGTATATGGGGGGTGTAGAATACTCGGTGTATATGGGGGGGTAGAATGCTCGGTGTATATGGGGGGGAGGAGAATGCTCGGTGTATATGGGGGGTAGAATGCTCGTTGTATATGGGGGGTAGAATGCTCGGTGTATATGGGGGGGAGGAGAATGCTCGGTGTATATTGGGGGTAGAATGCTCGGTGTATATGGGGGGTAGAATGCTCGGTGTACATGGGGGTAGCATGCTCGGTATATATGGGGGGGAGAATGCTTGGTGTATATGGGGGGTGTAGAATACTCGGTGTATATGGGGGGTGTAGAATGCTCGGTGTATATGGGGGGTGTAGAATACTCGGTGTATATGGGGGGGTAGAATGCTCGGTGTATATGGGGGGGTAGAATGCTCGGTGTATATGGGGGGTGTAGAATGCTCGGTGTATATGGGGGGGTAGAATGCTCGGTGTATATGGGGGGGTAGAATGCTCGGTGTATATGGGGGTAGAATGCTCGGTGTATATGGGGGGGGTAGAATGCTCGGTGTATATGGGGGGAGGGTAGAATGCTCGGTGTATATGGGGGGTAGAATGCTCGGTGTATATGGGGGGGTAGAATGCTCGGTGTATATGGGGGGGTAGAATGCTCGGTGTATATGGGGGGGTAGAATGCTCGGTGTATATGGGGGGTAGAATGCTCGGTGTATATGGGGGAGTAGAATGCTCGGTGTATATGGGGGGGGTAGAATGCTCGGTGTATATGGGAGTAGAATGCTCGGTGTATATGGGGGGGTAGAATGCTCGGTGTATATGGGGGGGTAGAATGCTCGGTGTATATGGGGGGTAGAATGCTCGGTGTATATGGGGGTAGAATGCTCGGTGTATATGGGGGGGGTAGAATGCTCGGTGTATATGGGGGGAGGGTAGAATGCTCGGTGTATATGGGGGGTAGAATGCTCGGTGTATATGGGGGGGTAGAATGCTCGGTGTATATGGGGGGGTAGAATGCTCGGTGTATATGGGGGGGTAGAATGCTCGGTGTATATGGGGGGTAGAATGCTCGGTGTATATGGGGGTAGAATGCTCGGTGTATATGGGGGAGTAGAATGCTCGGTTTATATGGGGGGAGGGTAGAATGCTCGGTGTATATGGGGGGTAGAATGCTCGGTGTATATGGGGGGTAGAATGCTCGGTGTATATGGGGGGGTAGAATGCTCGGTGTATATGGGGGGGTAGAATGCTCGGTGTATATGGGGGGTAGAATGCTCAGTGTATATGGGGGGTAGAATGCTTGGTGTATATGGGGGGTAGAATGCTTGGTGTATATGGGGGGGTAGAATGCTTGGTGTATATGGGGGGTAGAATGCTCGGTGTATATGGGGGGGGTAGAATGCTCGGTGTATATGGGGGGGGTAGAATGCTCGGTGTATATGGGGAGTAGAATGCTCGGTGTATATGGGGGGGGTAGAATGCTTGGTGTATATGGGGGGGGTAGAATGCTCGGTGTATATGGGGAGTAGAATGCTCGGTGTATATGGGGGGTAGAATGCTCGGTGTATATGGGGGGGTAGAATGCTCGGTGTATATGGGGGGGGTAGAATGCTCGGTGTATATGGGGGGAGGGTAGAATGCTCGGTGTATATGGGGGGTAGAATGCTCGGTGTATATGGGGGGGTAGAATGCTCGGTGTATATGGGGGGGTAGAATGCTCGGTGTATATGGGGGGTAGAATGCTCGGTGTATATGGGGGGTAGAATGCTTGGTGTATATGGGGGGTAGAATGCTTGGTGTATATGGGGGGGTAGAATGCTTGGTGTATATGGGGGGTAGAATGCTCGGTGTATATGGGGGGTAGAATGCTCGGTGTATATGGGGGTGTAGAATGCTTGGTGTATATGGGGGGTAGAATGCTCGGTGTATATGGGGGGTAGAATGCTCGGTGTATATGGGGGGTAGAATGCTCGGTGTATATGGAGGGGGGTAGAATGCTCGGTGTATATGGGGGGTAGAGTGCTCGGTGTATATGGGGGTAGAATGCTTGGTGTATATGGGGGGGGGGTAGAATGCTCGGTGTATATGGGGGGGGTAGAATGCTCGGTGTATATGGGGGGGTAGAATGCTCGGTGTATATGGGGGGGTAGAATGCTCGGTGTATATGGGGGGTAGAATGCTCGGTGTATATGGGGGGGGTAGAATGCTCGGTGTATATGGGGGGGGTAGAATGCTCGGTGTATATGGGGGGGTAGAATGCTCGGTGTATATGGGGGGGTAGAATGCTCGGTGTATATGGGGGGTAGAATGCTCGGTGTATATGGGGGGGTAGAATGCTCGGTGTATATGGGGGTAGAATGCTCGGTGTATATGGGGGGAAGGGGGTAGAATTGGAAGGTCCAGTAATATAGTGGCGGATAAGCCGAGTTTTCTTCTTCTAAATAATCTTTTATTGGTATAAATAAGGTAGGTACATTATAAGTGTATAACAATAACAAGATCAAATCACAATAAAACAATTAGATTGTGAATAATAGGGAACAAACATTGGTCCATTACACTGAGAAGAAATGATTGGTGGATGTGAAGATCGTCTATACAGCGGTGATGTTTCACTTGAGAACAAAGTAATGAAATCTGACTGTGAAGGGTGATAAATAAGGTGATGTGAGAAGAATTACCTTGTAGAGGTTTTATCCGGTTGGAACTTTCTGTACTCTGATTGGTCGCTCTTGTTGTGGAGGGATTTGCTCGTGTTGTGAATGTGGGTGACCAGCACATTATATATATTACAGTGAGATCTGGGTTTGTATTAGAGGAAAGGAGTTTTCTTGGGCTGGTGTAAAGATTTTTAACACCCCAGGCAAAACTTAATTTTGCCCCCCCTTGGCTCCGCCCCTTTGCCCAAGCATTGGTGTGATGGGAGCCGGTGTTCTGTGGAGAAGTGCCCCCCATTGGATAGTGCCCGGGCTGAAGATCGCATGCGCACTACGTAACAGCACAACAGCTGATTTTAACATGGACATGAACTCACCACAGGAGCGCGAGGAACAATCTGACAGAAAATACAAATTCTGTCGGCTATTGTGCGCCGTCTCGCCATGACAACACTGATGTTACGTAGTGCGCATGCGCTCTTCAGCCCGGGCACTACCCGATGGGGGGCTCTTCTCCACAGAACACCGGCACTAGATGAAGTATGCAGCTGCAGTAGAGATCTGATCATAGAGACACACAGGGGAGGTTTTCCTCCGTTCCATCAGGACACGCCCCCCAGTGCTGCTCCTCTATAATGACTCTACAGAGCGGCTGTCAGAGTAACATCCAGCAGAGGCATCCCCTGCACCCCCCTAGATGTGCTCACTTTATCCCAGCAGTGCCCACTAGAGGTTATAACATTTATTACAGAAGTATTTATAGTACATCACCAAAATACTTACATAGTGTGGAGACGGAGAGTAGGGAAACCAGCGGCCGGGCGCCCCGAGGCAACAGTGTACCCTAGGCACCTGCCTAGTTTGCCTAGTGGTAGAAACATCAGATAAATCCTGGGATATCTTCACCGATCCGACAACAGAGGAGAGAAGTCTGACCGATCACCGTCTGTACGATCCTAGTGATCGGGGCTCTGTATACAGACCCAGTACTGCAGTTCCCTCTTCCTCCATGGGGTGGCAGCAAATATACATTTCCATGGAATGTCAGTCGGTTCCTCCGGTGTGTTTTCTCTCCGGTGTGAGATGAAATCTCCGGACACTCCCCGCTCTTCTCACCCCACATCTCCGCTTCCCGCTCATCACATCTCCGTACAGATCCCCGGCTCCTCTCTGTGCTCCTCTCTGTACACTAGAACTCCTCTCTCCATTGTACATCACACTTGGCTTTGCTTTGCCAACACCGTCCTGTCCTGTCCTGCCTGACATAATAAGCCTTACAGTGTGGACTGACTCCGCCCTCCTCCGTCTTTCAGCTACTCAGCATTCAGCACTTTACTGTAACCCGCCCCCTTCCCTGCCCCCCACATATGACTTATTAGAAGAGGATACTGGAGTAGATCTGGAACACAAGAGGTGGGGGTTGGGACTGTACTCTGAGCTTTATTGTTTAGCAGATTATAAGTAGATGAAGAATGTTTGTATTTACTTTTTAGATTCTGTGCTGAAAGGACAGATTTACCTTATGGGGATGAAGGTGTCTTCAGATTACTGACAGTATATATTCAATCGTCTCCCATAGTGTTTCTGATTGTCTCCTATAGTACATCCGCAGTCTCTGATTATCTCCTATAGTACATCCGCGGTCTCTGATTATCTCCTATAGTACATCCGCAGTCTCTGATTATCTCCTATAGTACATCCGCAGTCTCTGATTATCTCCTATAGTACATCCGCAGTCTCTGATTATCTCCTATAGTACATCTGCAGTCTCCGATTATCTCCTATAGTACATCCGCAGTCTCTGATTATCTCCTATAGTACATCTGCAGTCTCCGATTATCTCCTATAGTACATCCGCAGTCTCTGATTGGCTCCTGTAGTACATCTGCAGTCTCTGATTGTCTCCTATAGTACGTCCGCAGTCTCTGATTATCTCCTGTAGTACATCCGCAGTCTCTGATTGTCTCCTATAGTACATCCGCAGTCTCTGATTGTCTCCTATAGTACATCCGCATTCTCTGATTATCTCCTATAGTACATCCGCAGTCTCTGATTATCTCCTATAGTACATCCGCAGTCTCTGATTGTCTCCTGTAGTACATCCGCAGTCTCTGATTGTCTCCTGTAGTACATCCGCAGTCTCTGATTGTCTCCTGTAGTACATCCGCAGTCTCCGCAGTATACAGGAGAGTCGGGTGAAGTCCTTTGTGGCATAAAGTTGACCTTTCACCACACAGGCCTTTATCACATGTGCTGCAGTTCCTTCTACACCTCTATAAAGTGATCAGTGGATTGCTTTTCAGAGGCAGTTTGCAAGCATTCAGGAGAAGATGCTGCATTTGGCTTGTGGCGACTGTAACTTCAATGGGAAAGTTAAAATAAATAAAATAATGTTATAAAAATGCCAGTAGCTTTGCAGTGAGTTTTTCAACTTCTTCCAACTTTTTTCAACGTTTTTGCAATAGCGTTAAAAGCTGGTGAGCGACGTTTTTGAGCGTTTATCGACATTTATCAGCATTAGAGCGTTTTTTCAGCTGAAAACGTCTCTCAGAACACACTAGTTTTGGGGTTTTTTTTACTGCTCAAAAATGCCACTGTGCAAAACTGCTGATAACAGCCTATGTGTGTATGGACACATAGGATATCATGATGGAGAGTTAATGACTGTAGAAAAAAACGTCTACAGCCAAAAAAAGCTGCTGTAAAAATGTAAAAAAACGTCCAGTGTGCATGAGGCCTAAAAATGGCCCTGGCTGTGGGGGATGTGTCAGGATGGAGAGCGTGGGAAGGGGCCAGTAAATAGGTTGTTTATCAGCCCCTTCTTTTTCTGAATGAACACAGTGAGTGATCAGCGACTATTTAGACCTCACCTAAGCTGTGATTGTGTGGGCCTTCACCCTACATGTGCACCGAGTCACCATTATCAAAACTATGAAATGACACATACTTACATATATACACACACACATATATACAGTATATATATATATATACATATATATAATTATTTGTTTATCAAAGTGGTTGTAAAGGCACAAGGTTTATTTTTACCTTCATATATTCTATGCATGAAGGTAAATAACCTTCTGTGTGCAACATCCCCCCAGCCCCAATACTTACCTGAGCCCATCTCTATTCAGTGATATCCACGAGAGCCTTTGTTCTCTTGGGACTCTCACTCCTGATTGGATTTTGGCAGCAGCGATAGGCCATTGGCTCTCACTGCTGTCAATCACAACCAATGAGCCAATCAGTAGATGGAGGGGGTGGGGCCGACAACAGCCACAGCTTGTGGGTGCTCCGGCTTGGGTGCCAACAGAGCAAGCTGCTTACTGTGGGAGCACCAGGCAGGAGGGAGGGGCCAGGAGCGCCAGAGTGGGGACCCGAGAAGAGGAGGATCCGGGCTGCTCTGTCTAAAACCATTACACAGAGCAGGTAAGTATAACGTGTTTGTTATTTTAATGTAAAAAAATGAGGATTTAGTAACGCTTTAATATTACCATCCTATGATTTATTTATTACACTTCTCTCTCTGGGCAGGGGGCTGGTAGTGTGTGGATGGAGAACTTCTCTCAGGTGGGAATGCAGAACTGGGTCTTTGCCCTGGGTAAAAGAATGTCTAGCTTTGCCCCTGTGGGGGGGGGAGGGGTCACCAGTACATAGCCCCCTCCTGTATACATGATTGTTCTATCTGGATGGGATACATGGGATCTAGTGATAATATCAATCCATCCAGGAATAGTTATACAGGGGGGTCATCTGTACACAACCCCCCCATATAGAGGATATTTCTACATGGATGGGATCTAGTGATACATAACCATTGAAGACCAGTTTAAATCAGCATTTTGTGCTAGAAAATGACTTGTAACTCCCAAACATTATATATATATATATATATATATATATATATATATATATATATATATATATATATATATATATATATATATATATATATATATATTAGCAGAGACCCTAGGGAATAAAATGGCAATTCTTGCAGTTTTTTTAATGTCACATGGTATTTGCAAATTTATTTTTGTAAAATATGAAAGATGGATTTTATGCCGACGAAATAGATACCTAACATTTCACGCTTTAAAATTGCACTAGGGCTGCAACTAACGATTATTTTCATAATCGATTAGTTGGCCGATTATTGTTTCGATAAATCGGATAAAATCATAAAAAAATGTAATATGCAATATCTTCGTTTATTAAAAGCAATGATGAAAATTATGGGGCACTATTCCTACTGGGAACATCAATAATGGGGCAGCACTATTCCTCCCAGAAACACCAATGATGGAGCACTATTCCTCCCGGGAACACCAATGATGGAGCACTATTCCTCCCGGGAACACCAATGATGGAGCACTATTCCTCCCAGAAACACCAATGATGGAGCACTATTCCTCCCGGGAACACCAATGATGGAGCACTATTCCTCCCGGGAACACCAATGATGGGGCACTATTCCCCCCCTCCCAGGACACCAATGGGGCACTATTCCCCCCTCCCCCTCCCAGGAACACTAATGGGGCACTATTCCACCCCCAGGAAAACCAATGATGGGGCACTATTATTCCACCCACCAATGATGGGGCACTCCCCCCCAGAAATACTTAGGCTCATGGGGCACTTGTCATCACAGCAATTAATGTACTGTACTGAGTATTCTGTATAGCCATTAGCCGCTACCTTATCACTTCACACAGGTGAAGCTCGGCTCTCATGGCTGCTTCTCGCCTCTCTCTGTCTATTCCCTCGAGGCAGCAGTGGGCGGGGCTGAGAATATCAGGGTGGAGCTGATGTCAGCGAGGAGGAGAGCGGCGGACGTGCCTGGTCACATAAGCGCCGCCGCCTTGTACACAGGAGGATTCTAACGGACTGGCAGGGAGGAAGGTGCGGACCAACTAATCGATAACGAAAATCATTGACAATTTTCATTATTGATTATTATCGAAAATATCGATTAGTCGTTTCAGCCCTAAATTGCACACGCTCGTGGAATGGTAACAAACTGCAATATTTAAAAATCTCCATAGGCGACGCTTTAATTTTTTTTACAGGTTACCACTTTAACCACTTCAATACCGGGCACTTAGACACCTTCCCACCCAGGCCAATTTTCAGCTTTCAGCGCTGTCACAATTTGAATGACAATTGCGGGGTGATGCTACACTGTACCCAAACAAATTTTTTATCATTTTGTTCCCACAAATAGAGCTTTCTTTTGGTGGTATTTGATCACCTCTGCGGCTTTTATTTTTTGCAGAACAAATAAAAAAAAGATAGAAAATTTTGAAAAAAAACAAGTTATGCTTTGTTTCTGCTAAATTTTTTTGTAAATAAGTACATTTTCTTCTTCAATGACGGGCACTGATATGGCTGCACTGACGGGTACTGATGGGCACCGATGAGGTGGCACCAATGAGGTGGCACTGATGAGGTGGCACTGACGGGCACTGATGATGGGCACTTATAGGTGGCACTGATGGGCACTGATAGGTGGCACTGGTATGTGGCACTGATGGGCACTCATAGTTGGCACCGATGGGCACTCATAGTTGGCACCGATGGGCACTCATGAGGTGGCACTTACGGGCACTGATGATGGGCACTTATTGGTGGCACTGATGGGCACTAATAGGTGGCACTGGTATGTGGCACTGATGGGCACTCATAGTTGGCACCGATGGGCACTCATAGGCTGCACTGATGGGCACTTGTAGGTGGCACAGATGGGCACTGATAGGTGGGCACTGATGGGCAAGGATGGGCACTGACAGGTGGCACTGATGGGCACTGATTGGCACTGATGCCCCTAAGGGTGGCATTGCTGGGCATCACTACAATATAATGGTGCCAATCAGTGCCCATTTGTGGGCACTGATTGGCACAGATTGGGCACTGACTGGGCACATTGGGCACATGTGGATGGCCATGGGGTACATACCTGGCCATCCACATGTTGACCCCTTTCCTGGTGGTCCAGTGTGGTCATCTGAGGGGGGGCTGCGCTGATAAACAATCAGCTCAGACCCCCCCTTCCAGGAGACAGACGCGAGTGAGGAAAAGCCGATGAACGGCTCTTCCTATTGACATCGTGATCAGCCGTGATTGGACACAGCTGATAACGTGGTAAAGAGCCTCCACCGGACTGACACACAGCTCCACCGATCGCCGTGGGTGCACGGCGGCATGTTATCCTGCTGGACGTCATATGACGCCCAGTCAGGATAACTGAACCACCGCCCGGCCGTCATCTGCTATGGGCCGGGCGGGAAGTGGTTAAAGTCAGAGGAGGTCTAGCGCTAGAATTATTGCTCTCATTCTAACATTGACGGCAATACCTCACATGTGTGGTGAAAACACCGTTTACATATGCATGCACAATCTACGTTTGCATTCGCTTCTGCACACGAGCATGGAGGGATGGGGGCTGATTTTAAGCTTTTTTTTTTTTTTTTCTACACTGTCCCTTTAATTTTTAATCATGAATCACTTTTTTTCTTATTACAAGCAATGTAAACATTCCTTGTAATAGAAATAAGGATGACAGGTCCTCCTTTTTATAGAGTGTTCTGGAGTGAAGAAGACCCCAAATCTCTCCTTTACCTTTAAAAGCCTTGATCTTTTGCTTTAAAAAAGACAAAATGGTTTACTGATAATAGGAGATTATGGGGCCCCCAAGCAATCAGAGATTATGGGGCCACACAGTATACACACACACAGTATACAATCACACAATATACATATACATGTACACACAGTATACACAGACAGATTAAAAAAACACAAATTTATACATACTGTCCCTGGTTTTACTGAGGCTGGCAACCCTGATGGGGCCCCCTAGTGGTCCAGAGCCCTCAGGCAGTGCCAGAGTGGCTCAATGGTCAGTCCGCCCCTGGGTCATGGCATTCCTCTGGTCCTCTAAGGCAATGTTTCTCAACCTTTTACAGGGAAGTACCCCTGCAGGTCTAAAAAAATTTCCAAAGTACCCCTGTCTCCAGAAAGTTTCTATTGTTTGGGTGTCATAGTTTCTGTGTGTGTGATGTCAGTATGTGTTTGTGCTGTTTTTTGTTTGTTTGCAAAATCATTGTATGTGTGCATGCTGTAAAGACAGACACACACACACATCAGCTCAGTGTCCATCAATGCAGCCTTACCTGTGCCCATCAGCTCAGCTTCACCAATGCCCATCAATGCAGCTTCAGCAGTGCCCATCAACTCAGCTTTACCTGTGTCCATCAATTCAGCCTTACCTGTGTCCATCAATTCAGCCTTACCTGTGTCCATCAATTCAGCCTTACCTGTGCCCATCAATTCAGCCTCACCAATGCCCATCAATGCAGCCTTACCAGTGCCCATCAATGCAGCCTGATCCGTGCCCATTAGCTCAGCCTCACCATTGCCCATCAATGCAACTTCAGCAGCCTTGGTTAGTCCTCCTGTTTTATTAGCTGCCTGTACCTCACCTCTCTTCCATTCCTCCCGGTCACCATCTCCTGGGTGTCCATCCCTCTACTGTTCATCCTTCCATCACTTCTGTCTTCCTAGCTTCATATTGAGTTCTTCTGGTTCTTCTCCTCTTTCCTCTCTCTTCTCCATGTATAATGGTGGTTATTGGGCTGTACAGATGGAGACATGTGGAGTACATTTGGAGAAGTCCTGGAGGGTCTCTGAGCACTTCTGGGGACTTCCTAGGTGGCTGTTATAGATCTGAGCTCACATGGGAGCTACAGAAATAACCCGATTCCAGGCCAGTCACCAACCTTTTTGTCTTGATTTAACCACTTGAAGACCAGTTTTCTTCTGGCACATTTTGTTTACATGTAAAAATCAGTTTGTTTGTTTTTTTGCTAGAAAATTAAACCCCAAACATTATCTACATTTTTAGAGCAGAGACCCTAGAGAAGAAATTGGTGGGTTTTGCAATTTTTTATGTCACATGATATTTGTGCAGCGATTTTTCAAATGCAATTTTTGGGAAAAAATACACTTTTTTGAATTTTAATGCAAAAAAATACATAAAGATGTTACGCAGAGTAAATGAATATCAAAAATTATCATGCTTTAAAATTGTGCACGCCCATGCAACGGCTATAAACAATGTCAATTTTACTATCCATACGCGATACTTTTTAAAAGCCTTTACAGGTTACCAGTTTACATTTACAGAAGTTTAGTGCTAAAATTACTGCCCATTATCTGATGTTTAGACCATTACACATTTGTGGAACCATCACTTTTTGCATGTGTGCGCGTCCGACGCGCATTCGCCTTACTCACTAGCACAGGGGGAATGGGGCACTTTAAATTAGTTTTTTTATTTTTACACTGTTACTTTAAAAAAACATTTTTTAAATTATTTATTTTATTTTTAAGCTTTTGCTTTTAATTTTTTTTTAACCACTTTCCGACAGGCGCACGCCGATGTACGTCGGCAGAATGGCACGGCTGGGCAAATGGACTTACAGGCATGTCCATTTGAATTGCCCGCCGTGCCATTGCATGCGCGCCACTGGGAGCTCCGTGAGTCGGGTCACGGGTCCCGCGGACTCGATCGCCGTGGGGACACCCACGATCACCTCACGGAAAGGACGAACGGGGAGATGCTGATGTAAACAGCATCTCCCCATTCTGCCTAGTGACAGGCTCACTGATCACCGCTCCCTGTCATTGGGAGCTGTGATCAGCATAGTGACACACACAGCCCATCCCCCCTACAGTTAGAATCACTCCCTAGGACATACTTAACCCCTCCCCACCCCCTAGTTGTTAACCCCTTCACTGCCAGTGTCATTTACACAGTAATCAATGCATTTTTAATCGCACTGATCGCTGTATAAATGACAATGGTCCCAAAAATGTGTCAAAAATGTCCGACATGTCCGCCATAACGTCGCAGTCACAATAAAAATCGCAGATCGCCACCATTACTAGTAAAAAAAAATTATTAATAAAAATGCCATAAAACTATCCCCTATATTGTAAACGCTATAACTTTTGTGCAAACCAATCAATAAACGCTTATTGCGATTTTTTTACCAAAAATATGTAGAAGAATACATATCGGCCTAAACTGAGAAAAAAATGTTTTTTTATATATTTTTTGGGGGTATTTAATATAGCAAAATGTAAAAAATAATGCGTTTTTTTTTTAAATTGTCGCTCTTATTTTGTTTATAGCACAAAAAATAAAAATCGCAGAGGTGATCAAATACCACCAAAAGAAATCTCTATTTGTGGGGAAAAAAAGGAGGTCAATTTTGTTTGAGAGCCATGTTCAACGACCGCGCAATTGTCAGTTAAAACGACGCAGTGCCGAATCGCAAAAAGTACTCTGGTCAGGAAGGGGGTAAAATCTTTCAGAGCTGAAGCGGTTAATCACGTTTTATTGCTGTCACAGGTTATGTATATGTGTTATGTAAACATCCTTTGCAAAGGCAGTTGACCAGTGTTCTGTCGAAGTGCCCGCTATCGAGGTGCCTGGGTTGTACTGTGCATGCGCCGTACAGAACAGCACAACAGCTGATTTTAGGATCTTCTAAGAATAGCATAAAAGTTTTATTTTGCAGCACTGGACATCTTTTAAAATTCCGCCCCCAACTGCCCATCATTTATAAATCCGCCCCTCACTGACAAGAACTCGCTACAGGAGCGTGGGGCACAACCTGACAGAATGTTTATTTTCTGTCGGCTATTGTGCACAGGAGCCATCTTGCCGTCACAACAGCTGCTGTGCTTTTCAGTACAGTGCATGCGTGGTGCAGGCGCCATTCGTTCCGGGCACTTCTTGATAGCGGTCACTTCTCGTCAAAACACCGGGATATACACACCACACAACCATGATGTTTGGCTTCACAGTTATGGCACAAAATAATCCCTCTGTCACATTGGGCAGGTAGTGGCACCCGCTGCCCACCAAATGCAACTCATTTACCTGAATGGGGACACACTGCCACCATGTGGTTGTGGAATTTGTGGTGCAGATTTTTAGGGGTTAACACAGACAGTGAGGAGGTGACATAACGCTTCCTCACCGCCTGTCAAACGCCCTCTAAACAGCGATTCACCTTCAGAGGACAACGCTTATATAAATTGGCTCAATTGTTTTTTTTTCTCTCCAGCCCCTGAGTATTCATCTCTCCTATCAGTGATCAGTAATCCTCAGCTGGCATTGATATAAATTTTCATCACATTTCTGATCTGTCTTCTCCTCCCAGGTCTCCTGTGTATGATGATCATATCGGTGTCATCAGGAACGGTGTATGTACAGAGCGGATCAGACATCACTGACTGTAATATGAAATGTCCTGAGGGTGAAGATACCCTGGAGCTGTACAGAGTATGCAGAGGGGTGGAGAGGACATTGCTGGAAAATCTTTGTTCTTACAACTTCACTAAATCTCATGACTCCAGACTCCGACTGCACACAGGGAGCGGCTGCTGGAAGCTGACACCCGCCAGGAAGGAGGACTCCTGTGTGTATAAGGTCTGGTGTCACTGTCCTCCGGGATATGTAATATCCTCTACAGAGATCCGTGTTCTGGGTAAGAGTCCATATATCATATAAAAGTTCTTCTCCCCCAGAGGGGGGCTAATGCATTGATCTTTTTGCATTGCTCTGCATGTTTGCCACCATTGCTGCCTCATGTGGGAGAGCAGTGATGGGATCGGGGGGTCAGTGATGGGATTGGGGGGGTCAGTGATGGGATCGGGGTCAGTGGTGGGATCAGGGGGGGTCAGTGGTGGGATCGGGGGGGTCAGTGATGGGATCGGGGGGGTCAGTGATGGGATCGGGGGGTCAGTGGTGGGATCAGGGGGGTCAGTGGTGGGATCAGGGGGGGTCAGTGATGGGATCGGGGGGTCAGTGGTGGGATCAGGGGGGGTCAGTGGTGGGGATTGGGGGGGTCAGTGGTGGGATCGGGGGGGTCAGTGGTGGGATCGGGGGGGTCATTGGTGGGATCCGGGGGGTCAGTGGTGGGATCAGGGGGGGTCAGTGGTGGGATCAGGGGGGGTCAGTGATGGGATCGGGGGGTCAGTGGTGGGATCGGGGGGTCAGTGGTGGGATCAGGGGGGGTCAGTGATGGGATCGGGGGGTCAGTGGTGGGATCAGGGGGGGTCAGTGGTGGGGATCGGGGGGGTCAGTGATGGGATCAGGGGGGGTCAGTGGTGGGATCGGGGGGGTCATTGGTGGGATCAAGGGGGGTCAGTGATGGGATCAAGGGGGGTCAGTGATGGGATCGGGGGGTCATTGGTGGGATCGTGGGGGGTCATTGGTGGGATCGTGGGGGGTCAGTGGTGGGATCAGGGGGGGTCAGTGGTGGGATCAGGGGGGTCATTGGTGGGATCGTGGGGGGTCAGTGGTGGGATCAGGGGGGTCAGTGGTGGGATCAGGGGGGTCAATGGTGGGATCAGGGGGGTCAGTGGAGGGACATTAAGCTCCATAAGAGGAGGTGACACTGTATGTGATTGCCAGACTGAACTTTCCTGACATTTATTTTTCTATTAAAGGATAACTAAACCCCGAAGGAAAAATGTAATAAATTGCAACTTACAGTCCTTAAAGTGGAAGTCCATGCAAAATCTTAAATTGCTGCATCTATAGACACCACAGATCTAACATTAACCTCTCTATCCCTGTAAAGAAAAATTGAGTATACATAACTTTTTGGAAGCCAATCTGACCCGATCCGACCGGATCCCACACTGAGCTATCAGCCGCGGGGGCGGGTGCAGAGGAGACAGAGGACAATGGAAGCCCCATAGTAACTCTATGGGTGACGTCACTTCCCATTAATTTCACAGCCGTTGTCCTCCGTGTCTTCTGCAGAGCTTCCGCCACTGGAGATCCGGTCGGATCGGGTCAGATCGGCTTCCAAAAAGGTATGTATAATGATCTTTTCTTTACAGGGATAGAGAGGTTAGTGTTAGATCCCTGGTGTCCATAGATGTAGGGATTTTAGACTTTGCATGAACTTCCACTTTAAATATTTTGTCTGCATTCATTTTATTTTTATAGATGAATATTTTTAGCAAATACAGAAAATATCTGTTGCTCCTGCCAGAAATGCCCCTTCCTTGTGACTTCCTATCAGCTGAACTGAACATATAAACACCTTTTTTCTTCCTTCTGTACACTACTACACCTATCATCCCCTATGTAATGGAGGGTAACAAAGGCAGACATGTTTCAAGTATAGATATGGCTGCATCCCAGAACCCAAACCCAAAACCAAAATTACTGTACCATGCAGGAAATTAACTGATACACTCATACAACACTGGAGACTGTATGTGGGGGAAGAGGATTCAGGTCACATGAGCATTAAAGCGGTAGTAAACCCACTGACTTTTTTTTTCCATACACCTGAAAGGGAAAAGGCATAATGAGCTAGTATGCACCACATACTAGCTCATTATAAGATACTTACCTTAGAATGAGGCGCCGACATCTCACTCGGTCCACGCCAAGGGAGCTGACATTTCCCCTCGACGTGTCTTCCAGGTATCGCGGCTCCAGGGCTCTGAGAAAGACCAGAGCTGCGATGTCGTCACTTCCACGCATGCGTGCCGGAGACTTCTTTCTGGCAAGGTCCAGATTTTTCTGTCTTTTAGCCGAGAATCCCCTGTGCGCATTCGCCGCTGCAGTCAGCTGCTCATTGCGAGGGGAATATCTCCTAAACCGTACAGGTTATTATAGGCTTACCTGTAGGTAAAAGTTTAAAAAATAAGTATACAACCACTTTAAGCAGTGTATAGAAGTATACAAAAAGAGCTAGCACTCTATTCTATGTATCTGGACTCTGTGTTGGTGACCTATGACTGATGGTGACTGTCCTCCTCCTGAACTTTCCAGATCCGGTTCTCATCTCCAACATCACCAGTAACTGTAGCCGGCTGGGTGAGGAGACGGCTGTGAGCGTCCAGTTCTCTGGAGAAGAGAGCGCTGTGACCTGGGAGGTGGACGGGGAGCCTCTCCCTGAAAGATACCGGCTGATAGATGACAATAGGACGCTGATTATCCCCAGTGTGCAGAGAGACGACGCCGAGAGGAGATTCCGGGTCAGGATCACAAACCCGGTCAGTGAGGAGATCCGGGAATACCGGCTGGAGATCAGAGGTGAGAGAGGCAATTACTGGGGGAATAGAGGAGGGTGTCATTCTTCCCTGGGACTTGCACTATATACTGTATATATGTGTGGGTGTGCAGGTTTATATATAATAAAGCAGAGATTTGCTGATGTATAAATATTGTAATATAACAAAGCAGACTGTAGAACGGATACATTGTATATTGATCACACATGTAATCTCTACACAGAGATGTGTTCTAAAGATTGTATTTATTTTCTGATTTTACATCAGATTATAGAATATCCGGAATGCCTCTCATTGCTGGAGTGCTCGGTGTGATTATTGGGATTTTGGTGTCTCTGGTGAGTAATGATTACATCTTTCCTTTCTGTGATCGGATTATTCCTCTAGATCAGCAGCCACCTCTATAGAGAGTCTGTTGATTTAAGATGGATCTATACTGAAAGGTTATATTATCAGTTTCTGGAATGTATGAAGAGCAATGTAAGGTGTGAAATACTTGCTGCTCCTGGAGAAAATGCTGATTTATACTCCCTACAGTATATGACTTTTTGGTCATGTGATTTCTTCTGAAGGAGAGTTGAGAGCTCGGGTTGGTTAATATTCCTCTTGCAGATAAAGTTTCAGGTGATGGTCACATGATCTTTACCGAAGGAGGAGATTAGCCAAACTGAACCAAATACTTGTAAGGCTACATGCCCATGGACGTTTTAAAAAACAAACTGCAAAGCTAGTACCGATGCCAGGAAAAAAGCGGCATTAAAAACGCAATTTTGTTTGCGTTTTGCATTGGTGTCAATACCCGTTTAACCACGCTAGCTTTCAGCCGCATTTCTGTGTCTCTATTCAAAATCAGTGGTACCCTATGGGAGCCCATTTATTTGAATAGAAGTCTCACCAGAAGTCGGATCAGCTTTTAGCCGCATCGGTTGTTATACACGGGTAGCCGATCGCCCGCTGTAAAGAACGGTACCGGGATGATGCCTGCAGCTGCGGGCATCATCCCGGTATAACCCCGGAAAGCCGAGTACGCATATCTGCGTACGGTCAGCGAGAAGGGGATTTATATTCATGCTTAAGTCAATGTCTGCTATAACCAGCTCCGGGCTCTTATTTTGGTCATCTTGGGACAGGAATCAGGGCCGGCACATCAGTCTGGGTGCCAGCATGTTTTGGCACTGGACTCCACTACTCCCCCTGTCCGGTGTGTGCCATGCTGAGCCTTGCTCAGTGCCAAGCAACATAGTCCCCCCCACCCACTCACCTGCCCGTTGGCTCGTCCGCTGCACATCCCCTGCCCGCTGTATATCCTGTAAGTGGAGCGAGAAGGAGGTAGACTAGGTCTGCTCCACCTCCTCCCCACGTGCCCCTGTGCCCGCCCACAACCCCAGTGTGCAGCCAATCTGTGCCTGGGAAGGGGGTGTGGGCAGGAGATTTCAAAGCAACCAGTGCCCCTGTCCTGATGTCTCCCTGAGCCTCTGAAGACAATGCAGCTCCCCCCTCTCTCTGCCTTAAATGTTCCATAGTGATCCTGCCTTCCATGTACCCTAGTGATCCTTCCTGCCTTCCATGTGCCACAGTGGTGCCTCCTTCCATGTGCCATAGTGATACTTCATCAAATGCAGCCACACTGTTATCCTTCATCAATTGCAGCCTCACTGTGCCCCATCAAATGCAGCCTCACTGTGACCCCCCGCCCGCCGTCTGACCGGCACTAAGCCCATCTTGGTGGCGGGTCAGGCAGCAGGTGACGGCGGCGAGCTGTGGGACAGGCAGAGGGTCAGGCGACGGCTCCTGTGTCCTCCATGCTTCCCATGCGTCTCTTCTTCCCTTCTGCTAGGCATCCAATAGGATCACCTGTGCTTTCAGACAATCAGGTGATGGGTATTAGACCCGCGCTTCCTGATTGGCAGAGAGGCGGTTCAGTGTTAGGAAAGCAAATATTCATTTGCTTTTCTAACACACCTGGGTGGGCTCTGGGCACAATGTTCTGCGCTCCGAGTCCACCCTTTTTGAAGCCTATGGCTCTAATCAAGTGCTTCAAAAAAGCACCCCTGCCATTGTAATTTAGGTGCCCGGCGTTCTAAAAGGGGCCTGATGCCTGAATAGGAGGTGGCTGCAGAGGACATGGATAGATTCTTGCAATGCATGAATCTATCAATTCTACATATAGGGGGTGGAGTGACAGAGGTGGGTGGCGCCAGGGTGCCCCTAATGGATGGGCCCTCACTGGATAAGTGGCACTGGTGGGCACTGATGAGGTGGCTGTGGCTCTCCTTGTTCAGGACCGATGTCCCCTTCACAGAAGCCGGGATCTGCCTTTTTTTTTTTCTCCTCACTGTCAGCGTGAGGAGAAATAACCTGATTACCGATCTTCTGTTTACATCACGTGATCAGCTGTCATTGGCTGATAGCTGATCACGTGGTAGGGGGCTGGGATTTCATTGACTCAGTGAAAACGCCTCGCAGGGGGCCCCCAGGCAGCTCATGCACTGGAAGACATCTTTTGATGCCCCCCGGCAATTAAGGCCCATGTTGTAGCCGTCATTTGGCTATAGCGTGGACATGAGGAGGTTAAGCTCTCTGTCTATTTTCAATGTACACAAAACCAAGTAATTTTCTAAATGATTGTGTTGTGCTGAGACTCCAGCTTGGGGCACAGCAATCAAAGCATAGTTTATAGGTACAGGGAAGCCCAGGTTTTGTTTAACCATGGCTCTTAAGCCCCTCCCATGATCATATTTGGCCACACCCACTCTTTTGCTGCACAGCACTCTGCAGGTCACTGTCTCCATGCAATGTCCCTTATTCTCAAGTTCACAAGTTGGAAGGTGTGTGTATACATGGTATAAATAGGTGTTTTCACCAGGCCTGCAGATACACCACTCAGCGCCAGGACACGATACTGTTCTGAATATAGAAAAAATATATATATAAGAATAAAAAATATATATATATATATATATATATATATATATATATATATATATATATGAGTAAAACCCAATCTGCAATTATGCAAACAAGGTGTGAAGCCCTAAGGCAGAAAAAGCAGTCGTTTAAGAAATCGCTAAATACAATATAATAAGCATTGTAAAAAGTAATCTAAAAACAGACTAAAATGTCACACTAAACAGCGCTGATGTTGAGCAAACTATTATAAACATGTGGCCAACTACACATGCAAAAATAATCCTTAATGAGAAAAGTGATGTAGAGTTCAGAGTGCAGTTCATAAAGAGTTCATCAGGTAATGATGGAAACAATTCCTCAACGTGCACCTTCCACCGATCGCTCCAAATTCCACCCTGTGCGAACACACTCCCCGCAGGGGGTTAAACTCACCAGAGCTAGAAAGCAATGAAGCATCCAAAAGAACAACAATTCATGCCACCAGCTGCTGTTAACACCACTCCAGAGGGGTCTCAGATGTTCAGGGATCACAATAAGTCAAAAACAAAGAGAGAGGCGCTAATAGCGTAATCCTGTTTATTGACTATAAATCCCTTACAACACATACACACACCCCCCTTCAATATATATACGTACATCAATGTTCATCATAAACTTGCAATCAATCAAGCAGGTAGTAAGGAGCGTTTTACTTCACCTCAACGAGCCAGTACTGCTGTCCAGGAACCGTCATCCACTTCCTGGTTGTGTAGCTGGCTGTGGTGGAGCGCACACGTCACTTCCTATGTCGCGTAAGCCACGTCCTGACGCGTTTCGTCATATCCTGACTTCGACAGAGGGCGTGGCTACACGACGCAATGATCAGCTTATATTCCCCTCTTCAACCCCCTTAGCCAATCAGAGCGCAATGTAGGTGCCGGCGGGTGCACGCCGCAAACCCCATTCACCACTGACGGCTTACTACAGGAGGGGGGGAGGGACAATAAGGCACTGCACATCTTAAAAAATAATAAACATAAAAAATATAAAAAACCCCGGAATATGCAAATCCACATGCCCACCAGCCACATAGGCCAGTCCCTAGGCATATGAATCAGCACTATAAAGTATCCACACGGGGCACAGTGAGCTATACTCTTACCAAGCGAAACCTCATCATTATGTTAGTAGGTAAATTAATAAAGAGACTTATGCCATTCATTGTGCATAGATTATAGACAATAATACTCCCCATATTCCCATTTAAAATAAAGGATAAATATAGACATTCATATTCCCAGAATGCAAGTGTACAAAGTTATAAAACAGCAGATAATATAAAAACAGATAAAAATAAAAATAAAAACATCAGCAGTCGCTAAATTCACACTGTTAAAGAGTGTCTTTCTCATATCAATATAGATAACTCCACTCAATACTAATTTAGACAGCTCAACTTAATACGGGAGAGAAAAAAAATATAACCATAAAAAATAAAAATAAAATATATAAATAAGGATAACATATATCCACAGAAGAAATATATCTATATAATAAGAAGGCTTCGATACTAGAGGCATTACTAAAAAACAGGGGGGATAACCCCAAAAAATAGATAAAATATCTGGCAATGTTCAAATTCAACAGTAGACGCTACCCACAGATATTAACCTCACTGGCGGTATGATTATTTCGGATTTTAGGTGCTGAAAGCGGTACCATTATTTTGCATGGAAATTTGGCGTTTTATATTGTAGGTCTGTAATTCTTAACAATAACACACCTAAATCTGTCCAAACAAGAGTCTAGTAGATATCCCGGGTATGATAAAGTTTGAAACACAAAAACATAAATTATAATATAATAAATAAAAATACATAATTAAAAAAAATAAAAATAAATAGTAATAAAATAAATTTCCCCACGATTCACTATCGCTCAATTCTGCAAGTGTTCTAATTTACTATCGCTGTTTTCTAGCTGGTCTAAAGCCATTTTTGACGTAAAGGGACACTTTTTGGTTGCTATGGACAATCTCCAGTTTCCAGGCAGAAAGAACAGTATATATCACATAAAAATGCATGCAGGGCATTGGCCAAAGCACTGAGGACAAAAGGGATGTGAAATTATTTCATACAGTACTGTAATCTGTAAGATTACAGTACTGTATGTGTTATGATTTTGACATTTTTTTGAATTTGCCGCCAGGCTCCCCCCCCGTGCGTCGCGACGCTCGCAGGGAACGTAGCCTGGCACAGAGAGACTTCGGGCAGAGGACACAGCCCATGGACACTGCGGGGGACATTGCAGGATCCCGGGAACAAGGTAAGTAATGCCACCCCAGGATCCTGCGATGCAATCCCGAGTGTGGCTCGGGGTTACCGCTAATGGTCCTGATTTTTAACCCCAAGCCACACTCGGGAAAACCGCCATGGAGGCTACTAGTCACTTATGAAACAGTTAATATCGAGATCCACGTTTAACCCCTTTGGCGATAGTGCATCTGCCAAAAAGATCCACTGGGTCTCTCTCCTAGACAGGTCTCGAACTAGATTAGAGCCCCTCCATTTTGGTTTCAAATGGTCAACACCCCAAAATTTGAGGCCTGATGGATCTTGATTATGTTTTAATTTGAAATGGAGTGATACATTGTGGTCTTTATAACCTATTTTTATGTTTGCTATATGTGCCGCAATCCTGACTCTCAAAAGCCTCTTAGTGCGTCCTATATAAATAAGACCACAAGGGCATTGCATAGCATAGACCACAAAGGCCGTGTTGCACGTGATAAATTCGTTTATGGTAAATTCTTTACCGTTTGAAGTGGACATAAAGCTTTCCAAAGACCTCATTGGTTTATCCACTTCCCTGCATGCACGGCACCTCCTACAGGTGAAAAAACCCTTTCTATCCCAAAAGGTCAAGGGTCTCGAAGGAGGGTCCAACACTTTTCGCACTACCCTGTCCGCAAAACTATGGGACCTTCTGTAGATGAATTTGGGCCTACAGGGTAACACCGGACACAATGTTTTGTCCATACGCAAAACGTGCCAGTGGGCATTAAAGATGTCTTCCACCTCCCTGTACTGAGAGTGAAAGCCCGAAATGAAACTCCATTCATGATTGTTCGTATTCTGAACTCCTGGTACTTCTTCTAGAAAAGAGTCCCTAGGTCGTACAGCCAATTCATGAATAGTGGAGTCCAGTGTTTCCTCCAAATATCCCTTTTCCATAAACTTTTTCTTAATAATCTGGGCTTGCAACATAAAATCAAACATAAGGGTTTACATAAGGATTTGAATAAGCCCCCTGGGAGACCGATAGTCAATGGGATTGGTTCCATCACGTCTCGGATGGGCCAATACCTTGATCATTTTCTTCAAGATAGTGTTATACACACTAAGGCGTATCTTAAGGATACTAAGAGTCTCCTACAGATCCTACAACAGGTGGATCTAACAGGGAAGCAAGAACTTTACTTGGTAACGGCGGATGTGGCATCTCTTTATTCAATCATACAACATGATGATGCCCTCCTAGCCCTCAATTGGGCCCTCAGTCAGCGAGATGATTTGCCACATAACCAAAAAGTTTTTATCAGGAATGCGCTAGACTTTTGTTTAAGCCATAACTTTTTTTGGTTTGATGGTCAGTTTTTCTCCCAGCGGCGTTGCTATGGGGGCAAAATTCGCCCCGAGTATAGCAAATTTGGTTATTGGGGAATGGGAGGATAAAACGATATTTTCTGCCACCCGTACCCAACTTTTGCTATACAAAAGGTATATCGATGACCTGTTTTTTATTTGGGAAGGGTCTAGTGAGAGTTTACAAGAGTTTTTGAATGAGCTCAACACTAATGTTAACAATATCAAACTGACCAGTGAATTTAGTCAGAGTGATATTCATTTCTTGGATGTAAATATCTTTAGACAGGGGAATAGACTGGGGGCCAAAGTTTATTTCAAACCCACGGACTCCAACAGTTACCTACCAGTTAATAGTGGACACCACCCTAAGTGGTTAAAAAATATACCTAAGGGGCAATTCACTAGAGTGAAAAGGAACTGTTCGGAGGATGCTGATTTTATGTTGCAAGCCCAGATTATTAAGAAAAAGTTTATGGAAAAGGGATATTTGGAGGAAACACTGGACTCCACTATTCATGAATTGGCTGTATGACCTAGGGACTCTTTTCTAGAAGAAGTACCAGGAGTTCAGAATACGAACAATCATGAATGGAGTTTCATTTCGGGCTTTCACTCTCAGTGGAGTTATCTATATTGATATGAGAAAGACACTCTTTAACAGTGTGAATTTAGCGACTGCTGATGTTCTTATTTTTATTTTTATTTTTATCTGTTTTTATATTATCTGCTGTTTTATAACTTTGTACACCTGCATTCTGGGAATATGAATGTCTATATTTATCCTTTATTTTAAATGGGAATATGGCGAGTATTATTGTCTATAATCTATGCACAATGAATGGCATAAGTCTCTTTATTAATTTACCTACTAACATAATGATGAGGTTTCGCTCGGTAAGAGTATAGCTCACTGTGCCCCGTGTGGATACTTTATAGTGCTGATTCATATGCCTAGGGACTGGCCTATGTGGCTGGTGGGCGTGTGGATTTGCATATTCCGGGGTTTTTATATTTTTTATATTTATTATTTTTTAAGATGTGCAGTGCCTTATTGTCCCTCCCCCCCTCCTGTAGTAAGCCGTCAGTGGTGAATGGGGTTTGCGGCGTGCACCCGCCGGCACCTACGTTGCGCTCTGATTGGCTAAGGGGGTTGAAGAGGGGAATATAAGCTGATCATTGCGTCGTGTAGCCACGCCCTCTGTCGAAGTCAGGATATGACGAAACGCGTCAGGACGTGGCTTACGCGACATAGGAAGTGACGTGTGCGCTCCACCACAGCCAGCTACACAACCAGGAAGTGGATGACGGTTCCTGGACAGCAGTACTGGCTCGTTGAGGTGAAGTAAAACGCTCCTTACTACCTGCTTGATTGATTGCAAGTTTATGATGAACATTGATGTACGTATATATATTGAAGGGGGGTGTGTGTATGTGTTGTAAGGGATTTATAGTCAATAAACAGGATTACGCTATTAGCGCCTCTCTCTTTGTTTTTGCCTTTTTGTGATCCCTGAACATCTGAGACCCCTCTGGAGTGGTGTTAACAGCAGCTGGTGGCATGAATTGTTGTTCTTTTGGATGCTTCATTGCTTTCTAGCTCTGGTGAGTTTAACCCCCTGCGGGGAGTGTGTTCGCACAGGGTGGAATTTGGAGCGATCGGTGGAAGGTGCACGTTGAGGAATTGTTTCCATCATTACCTGATGAACGCTTTATGAACTGCACTCTGAACTCTACATCACTTTTCTCATTAAGGATTATTTTTGCATGTGTAGTTGACCACATGTTTATTATAGTTTCCTTAACATCAGCGCTGTTTAGTGTGACATTTTAGTCTGCTTTTAGATTACTTTTAACACTGCTTATTATAATGTGTATACATGGGCAGAACAAAAGGGGGTGGAGCTGGGGGGGCAAAATGAGGTTTCACCTAGGATGTAAAAGATGCTTGCACCAGCCCTGATAGGAATGAAGAAGATACATTGAAGAACCTCCCAGGTGGATGCAGAATTAGTGTGTGGATGAGGTCTGTGCAGTAACATCTAGTAAATTTAAAGGTTGGTGAGCGTGGGGGGGGATGGTTTTAAAGAATATCAGTCATTAGGTGTGGTGGCTGCATTTGTCTTCTTTTTTCAGTCTAAGAATATATTCAGCAAGAACATATAATAGCTATTGATCCTGCCAGATATTCAGTGTCCTTTTCCTTCCAAGCTTCTACTATGAATTCCCCTCCCCCATGTAATGGATATGAAGATCTGTTTGTAGTCCAATTCAGGAGAGCAGCCTAGAGTGACAACTCCGCTCTACACAGATACAGGGCAGTGAGTGAGTGTTGTCACCCTAGGACAGGAAGTGTGTTATTCATAGATATACCAGGCAGGTGAAAATAAAAGAAGACAACAGAAAATGAATGCAGCCACCACATCTAAGGACTGATAAGTTGCAATATATTACATTTTTGTTTTGGGGTTTAGATACACTGTGTTGGCACAGACAGCAGTTGGCAAAGTTATGATGGATACATAATGCTGAGCAGAGTGCGGGGAATTCTGACCCAGGGCAGCCATATCACATGGGAGAATGGACTATTAGATGATGGAGGATGGGCATAAACTAGAAAGAGAACAACCCCAATGCTGTATGTTGGTGATAGTCTCTGCAATTTTCTGAGGGTGTCTGTGTGATTTATATTTCCAGATTTACTACAGAAAAGGAGATTTGAAGAGCAATGGTGTCTCTAAAGATTTGCTACTGGCAAAGGATGGATCAGTGCCACCCATACAGAATGGATCCATACCCACCAAAGGTGTCTATATAGAGGTGCCACTGGCAGAAGATGGATTCATGTCACCCATACAGAATGGATCCATACCCACCATTGGTGTCCCCTCAAGATGTGCCCCTGGCAGAGAACAGATCTGTGCCCCCCATCCAGAATGGATCCATACCCACCAATAAGATCGGATCCCTACCTGCCACTAAGAACACATTTTAATCTATTGAGAGAATTGAGGCCTCCTACTCCATGTAGAGAAGCTCGGTATCCAGAGTCTAATGTTTGGTTGTCTAACAGAAATTTGTTAGTAATCATAAAAAAGGACCTTTATCATATAATTCCTGATTAGAAGCAGCAGACCAATTCCTCACATATGAGGGAATGTTCACACCAGGTGTATCGATCAATACAAGGACACTCTAAAAACAATTGCTTGCTATGAGCCCTTCCCACCACACTGCACTATGCAGCTCAACACACAAAAATCTGCATAAATGTAACATTCTTGTCAAATTACAAACAAAGTGAGGATCTTGACCCTTGATGTGTCCAATGAAGTAAAACTGCATTTTAAAAAATGCAGGTCAGCGTGCAGAGAGATGTATGTCAACGCACATCAACCTGCATGCGGTGCATGTGTTTTCTGTGTGCTCAGGTGTGATTGAGCCTTCAGTGCCTTATCTCTCCTCTCAGGTACCTATCAGGTGTGTGACATCATCAACTGTATACCCCGCCCACTCCTACCTATGACACCCATAGGGTTCATCAGGGGCAGAGTCTAGAAGAGCTGCCTTTATGTAGGCATCACCTTTATTAAATATAGTGGTCATCTAAAGATGCCTGAGTTTAGGTCCTCTTTGAAGTCGATGTGCAGCCATTTTTTTATTTTATAAATAGAGGAAAGTGTTAAATATTCTATCAAGTTATGATTTGTCTTGTGTCCCAATGCAGCAACTTCACTTCATTTTCCTGTCTTGGGGTGCAACAGATAATAATTCTTAGAAAGTTGTCACAGAGACCAGTGAAGGATATTTTCTCATTTTTAGACTTCCCATTATGTTCTGTCACCAGGACAAATAGAGATAATGAATCTCCATAGTGGGAACACAGCAATTAAACTTTTACTCAGGGTTCAGCCCTTCCCTTTGCTTAAAAAAGGCTTTACTTGCACAATAAAAGGGGATTATACCCTGAATAACATCCGCCAGCATTTGCCTTAATATGAAGTATGCACAGCACTTACCTCTGGGTGTGTTCTCCGATGATGAGAGGTCTGAGCCAATCCACTCCATTCCTGCCAATGCCACGCCCTTCCCCTCGTCTTCCAGGTCCACCATCTTCTTCCTTCTCCCATTGGACAGGCACTGATGATGTAACCCTCACACATGTACACTGGAGTTATATGATCTCAGCATCCGGCTCCATTCCCGGCATCTGTGAGATCCCCGGACTATACACTGCACTCTGCATGTACTACAATCAGTGTGCAGAATAACATTGCCAGCAGGAAAAGTCAATTTCCTACATTTCTCAGGATTTTCTACTGATTGGTAATCTGTATTGTCATCTGTTTAAACCTCCCAGGCAAGCAAAACATTGATCTGGACTTCTTATTCCGGTGACAACACTGCCGGGTGATTGTTGGCATTTTCTGGCTATATGTCTTCTGATGGAATGTATTTGCTACAGCAAGAAGGAATTTTTTCCCCTGCTGTAGCAAATTGGATCCTGATTTTCTGTTTTTTTTTTGCCTTCCTTTGGATCGACTGTGAGTATAGGATTGGGAATATGGGATTGTATGATCATTTTTATTTTTTTTATGGTTGAACTAGATGGACCTGTGTCTTTTTTAAACCTGACTATGTAACTATGTAACAGTGCGGGGTCATATTAATCCACAATATTGTTGAAGTAAACTACTGTTGCCATTTTTACTAAGTTGAACTCCAGTCAAACTGCTAAATACTCATCAAAGGATTTATAATTCTGTCCGCCCACTGTTTTGATTCACACATCAGAGCTGGACAGGTGATGTTTACAGCTATAGAATACAGTGATGTCACCTCCTGCCCACAGCATGCTGATTGGATGGTGAAGGAACAGCAACACAGAATAACTCATCAACTCTGCCCTCTCTACCTGTCAGCACATGTGCATGCAGCAGAGTTCTGATTGGCTCATACTGTTGCCCCTCTCTTCCTAGGTTGAATGCTGCAGTTCAGAGGGTGATGGGGGGTAATATCCAGACAGATTCAGATACCTAGGCTAGTTGTCTGCAAAAATAATTATAAGTCCATCTCCGGGTTCCTTGACCCCCCTCCCCCCTGTATATATGTGTGTTTTTAACATTATTTACTTACTGATGTCTTCTGGCCAGTCATGTGGCACGCTGGGTTCATGTCCTCTCTGGTCTTCTCCCAGGGTGGGCAGTCTTGGATGATGCAGAATGTGGCACTGATTCAGTGGCGTCGGCAGGGGGGCTGACAGTGGCTGAAGCCCTGAGTGGGTACCCAAAAAGCCCTGGGTCTCGGGTGGGCACTATTCTATTATTAGCCCCGAGTGCCGATGAGCGGGGACCAATCTGATCAAGTGTTATAGCAGGTTCCGCCTTCTGGAGTCTTCAGTGCTGGTGGACGTCCCACTGGTCCAAGGCTGGGACGTGAAGTCCATCATAGGCGCTGCAGGCTCCAGAAGGCGGGAATTACAATGCGGCCCCACTCAGCACTCGGGTGGCTGGCTCTCCTCTCCTTATCATGGCTCTCTCTGGCTGCCTGGACTCTGAAGTCTACTCTACTGTGTGATGGGCACGCCGCTGAGCTGCAGGAGGACACCTGAAGTCTGGTAGGGTAGGTCGAGTAGGTCAACAAAAGTCAGTGTATGTTAGTGTCAAGTAGGTCATCGCGTATCAGGTAGGTACTCAATGGGAGTGAAATGTAAATTCCATATTTTTTCCTCTTTTTAGCATTTGTATCGGATTTATATCAGTCACTGCCACAATTCTGGGGTAGAAGTAAACTATATTTTTCTATGAATTATTTTATTCATACTGTACAATATGTTAATATGATTCATATTATCTGAAATAAAATTCAGAATTTGTTTGCTGGTTGCCGTTCTTTGCTGTCTTCCTGTACAAATAATTCACAAAAAAATCTCTAGTCTCGCCATTCTCAGCCATTGTTCCTCCACAGGTGATAGAGGTTCCTCGTGGTTGAATGGCTTTCCATTTGATGGAGTCGGCATAGTCCTGGAGCCAATGCAGAAATTAAGGTATCAAATAGTTCATGATAAAAGTCCATAAAAGTGCAGTGCTCCTTTAAATGTGCAGAAATAGAAGAAATGGTCACTCAGACAGAGATGTTGTCTCAATCAAGAGAACAAAACACACATGCCTAATGCACTGCAGATGTGATCCCTCCTGTAGGTCCACGTTCGGTGTCTGGAGATGTCACCTCCTCCGGATCAAGGCA
This sequence comes from Lithobates clamitans, assembly GCA_037952925.1. Lineage (NCBI taxonomy): Eukaryota > Metazoa > Chordata > Amphibia > Anura > Ranidae > Lithobates > Lithobates clamitans. The sequence goes on from JBBGZY010002602.1 coordinate 43,325, forward strand.
TATTGAGCCATTATAAATGAAACATTTCTTATAGTGTAGTATTTAATGAACATTCCGTGGAATAGTGAAGGAAATCGTATTCTGGCTACTTTCAATCAGCAAAACTGTTTCTATATCATTACAGTGTCTATAATATATCAAGTACAAAAGATTATGTGACAGTTCTTTAGAAAGGCGGGGAAACAAACGCTACGCACTTCAAGCAGATTAGCCCAGAGAGGACCAGACACTTTGGAGTTGATTTACTAAAGGCAAATAGACTGTTCACTTTGCAAAGTGCAGCTGCTCCAGAGCTTAGTAAATGAGCAGAAGCTCTGCTGACTTCCATCATCCAATCATGTGCAAGCAAAAATGCTGTTTTTTTTATTTTTCTTGCATGTGATTGGGTATTCTTTGCAAAGTGAACCTTCATCTCATTTACTAAGCTCTGGAACAATTGCACTTGCAGAGTGCACAGTCTATTTACCTTTTAGTAAATCATCCCCTGTAAGCCTACCACAAATAAAGTACGACTATAGATGCAAAGTGATCAGGAGATGCTGGCGAGGGACCAATGTACCCCATCCAATTTTAAAGAAAGATAACAGTTAGAAAGAGAGAAAGGCAGAGGGGAAGAAAGAAATAAAATAAAAAAGGGGGGTAAAAATGATAATAAGGGTCTCCTACCTGGATCTCCCAATTAGAGCTGGAGTCATGGAGCTCCTCATACTTGTCAGAAAATGAATTGGGTCCAGTAATACCAAGTCTTGTGAATCGGAGCCTCTTGTCTGCTCACACAGGCTGTAAGCTCCTCCATATTATAATATAATAATTATTATAATAACAACATTCTCTGAATTATTCCAATGACTCCCTGTAGGAGACGAGGCAGATTTCTAAAGGACTGGGATGTGAGTCCTGGCTGCACTCATGAGGTGTCCTCTTAGAGAATTACAGTTCTTCCATAGCGGAGATGTATTAGGCAGGCAGTTGGGTCGATTTTTAGTGCCAAACCAGTCAGATCCTGAATAAAAGCACAGACTCTCTACCAGAAGGGCCGGATCCATGGACATAACCAAAAAATATGGATTATGGTACCCCTAGATGCCCTACACCAGGAATATGGAATTAGCGGGCCTCCAGCTGTTGCAGAACTACAAGTCCCATCATGCCTCCGCCTCTGGGTGTCATGCTTGTGGCTGTCAGAGTCTCGCTATGCCTCATGGGACTTGTAGTTCTGCAACAGCTGGAGGTCCGCTAACTGCATATCCCAATAGCTCAACACTATCAGGTGGGGTCTGTGTGTGGGAAATGTTAGGAGATTTTTAAACCCTTAGAACATGGGCCTACAGAACTCAGCATAGCTGTGAAAAAATACTAAAATTACCACAAATTAATACAAACAAATTTTAAAAACATTGCAAATTGGAAAGAAACAATAAAACAATATTGGTGACTCATTATTACCAACAACAATAATATTAATAACTGAGATATAAAACACTGAATATGTGATTCCCTCTATTTATATAAAAAGTGGATCCTTTTATCATGGATACATAGTATCAGGGCAATAGGAGAAGTTTTGGGTAATAAAATGAAAAGCTTAAAGATATATATTAACCACTTCTGGACCACCCTATAGAAGTTTTACTATTACAGTGTGGCATCTGTGCACCAGATCATATATATATATATATATATATATATATATATATATATATATATACACACATATACATATACACACATACATGATCCGACACCTCCAGGTAGGGGGCACGCATTCGCACCTGCGGCGGCTCACTTCCGCTGTTATTACAGAGCAGAAGTCGATCAGTGCTGGCTACTCGATGTCCGTCAGCACCTGCCGATCAGTGGGCAGAGAGATAGAATGGCGATCCGCCTATGTAAACATGGTAGATCTTCGTTCTGATGGGGGAAGGGATGGAGTTTGTATCCCTGCAAAGCAAGAAAAAAAAATTCCAGCTCTTCCCTTAGTAAAAGCAGCTCACACAGTGTAGTAAAACACTGGCTAGGCACACGGTTAATACTTTGATCACCCTTGATGTTAACCCCTTCCCAGCCAGTGTCAATCAATACAGTGACAGTGCGCATTTTTAGCACTGATCACTGTATTAGTGTCGCTGGTCCGCAAAAAGTGTCAGTTAGTGTCAGAATGTTGGCCACAATATCACAGTCCTGCTATAAACCACTGATCGCTACTATTACTAGTAGGAAAAATAAAGTAAATAAAAATATCCCATAGTTTGTAGACGCTATAACTTTTGCGCAAACCAATCAATATACACTTATTGGGATTTTTACCAAAAATATGTAGCAGATTACATATTGACCTAACTTTATGAAGAAAATGTATTTTATTTTTTTATTGGATATGTTTTATAGCAGAAAGTATATACAGTATATATATATTTTTTTTTTTCAAAATGGTCTTTTTTTTTGTAGCACAAAAAAATAAAAACCGCAGAGGTGATAAAATACCACCAAAAGAAAGCTCTATTTGTGGGAAAGAAATGACATACTTTTTTTTTGCGTACATTGTCACACAGCTGCGTAATTTTCAGTTAGAGTAATATGTAAAGTTTAAGAAAAGTCGGCTCCTTTCAGGGGTACCTCATCCATTATCATCAACACTTTGATATTGGACTTTACTGGTACCAGAGAGTGACGCTCACATAAAACTTATAAAATATATTATTTATTACAACATTTCATGAAAGATGTTGAAAATCATAGACAACATATTCTTTTATGCGATATAGGCCATATCAATAGACTATCACAAATTATCTTTGATATGTAATCCAAGAGGTTGACGCGTTTCGCAACTACCATCTTCCTCAGGACCTCCTTTACTTGGCAGCAAAGAGAAATAGCCTACTTGAGGGAAAAAATATATATAATCAACATCTTATAATATATAATGTCTACATATAATCTCCTCGACTTACTATGTTAAACTTAAAGGGGATGTAAACCCTTGTGGTTTTTCACCTTAATGCATCCTATGCATTAAGGTGAAAAAACTTCTGGTAGTCACCGGCTCCCCATCCCCCCCGTTTTAGTTACCTGAGCCATGGAATTCACTCGGCGGTGATTAGGGGTGCAACGGATCAAAAATCTTACAGATCGGATCGATCCTCGGATCAGAGTCACGGATCGGATCATTTTTGGATCAGCAAAAAAAAACCAAAAAAAAAAACCACACAAATCTTGTTACACCCACCGGAGTTTTAGATTTAAAAGCTATTTTCAACACAAAACCGAGCTTATATGCATAAATGCAGTATTTGTGCATATAAGCTCGGTTTTGTGTTGAAAATAGTATTTAAATATAAAACTCCAGTGGGTGTAACAAGATGTCCGCTTGCCCCTTCTCACTCTATCATTATTGTACTGTGCAGGAGTGTGGGGTGTAGCAAGATGGCGGCGACAAAACGTCACTTCCTGTCGAGACAGCGACCGCTTCCGGGTGTACCAAGATGGCCGCCGCACCGGAGCTAGGCCGAAGCTGTGGCCTTTCCTATGGCTGAGGCCGCAGAGTGCTCGGGGGGTTGGGGGTGTGCCGATCCGTGGAGGGTGATCCGTACAGATCACGGATCGGCAACGATCCGTTGCACCCCTAGCGGTGATGCGCTGTCCCTCTCTCCATGGTGTCTCGTGTCCTGATTGGATAGATTGATAGCAGTGCAGCCATTGGCCCCCGCTGCTGTCAATCAAATCCAATGATGCGGGGGGGGCAGGGCTGAGTCATACATTTTGGCGGCTATGTGCGCCGAATGAATGACTCGGGAACGCGCCCGCAAGGTAACCTCCCGGGAGAGCTCTTCTCCTAGGGGGTTACCTGATGTTGGGGGGGGAGCCGCGAGAGCCACTGAGGGACCCCAGAAGTCGGTGTTCGGGGCCACTCTGTGGAAAACATGCTGCATAGTGGAGGCAAGTATGACATGTTTGTTATTTTAAAAAAAAAGCTTTTCAATCTCTTTAAGCATCGCTATGAGAGTATAACTCCAAGACGGTGAAAAAGTGTGCAGTGTGGATATATTTGAAATACAGCAAAATGGATCTAGAAAGTAACAAAAGTTGACAACCAGTTAACCCATTAGCCAATCGGTATCGCACAAAATGGTATGTGAAAAAAGACTTACAAGAGGGCATCTTACTTACTTCCATGCACAATATGCAAACACACCCCTCTATAGGAGAGGATGTTATATGTATTTTGTGTTGTTGTTCATATCTAAAAATGGGCCAACACTCAGCAACCCGCAAGAATAATGTGAAATACCCATCTGAAACAATAATCAATAAATTAAAAACCATCTTGCCAATTGGAAAAGATATCCAAGCCATGGGTGCATATAAGAATAACAATAGCACAATTACCTGCAAGTGCCCCCAGAGAGCCCACCCAAAATGGCCTGGTCATGAAGGGCGGGGGGGGGGGGGGGTAAATATTCCGGATTTCAAATGTATAGAATAAGAAGTGGCCAGTAGAGGGAGGTATGGAGCTAAACTTTCACAAGCAAAGAAGTTTATATACAAAAAGGATACAATTAGGGAAATAAAGTGACATTTTGTAGCCAGAGAAAGACGATGTATATAGATCCGGGGTAGGCAACCTTTTGAGCGCAGTGTGTCGAAAAATGTTTTCAAAATTGAGCGTGCCAATTTTATAACAAAAAAAGTCAACTTCACACTCTCAATCATGAAAAGGATTTTTTATAAAGTAAATGCTGTAAACTACTTAGTAGTGAGAAATTAACATCCTGGATTCTCACACCTCAGATCAGCCCCAATTCATTCACCTCAGATCACTGTCCCCCTGCACATCTGCCCCACCTCTGTACCCCCTTCTCATCTGCCCCGCCACTGTACCCCCTGCACATCTGCCCCACCTCTGTACCCCCTTCTCATCTGCCCCGCCACTGTAACCCCCTGCACATCTGCCCCACCTCTGTACCCCCTGCTCATCTGCCCCACCTCTGTACCCCCTGCACATCTGCCCCACCTCTGTAACCCCCTGCACATCTGCCCCGCCTCTGTAACCCCCTGCACATCTGCCCCACCTCTGTACCCCCTTCTCATCTGCCCCACCTCTGTACCCCCTGCACATCTGCCCCACCACTGTAACCCCTGCTCATCTGCCCCACCACTGTAACCCCCTGCTCATCTGCCCCGCCTCTGTACCCCCTGCACATCTGCCCCGCCTCTGTACCCCCTGCACATCTGCCCCACCACTGTAACCCCTGCTCATCTGCCCCACCACTGTAACCCCCTGCTCATCTGCCCCGCCTCTGTACCCCCTGCACATCTGCCCCGCCTCTGTACCCCCTGCTTATGTGCCCCACCACTGTACCCCCTGCACATCTGCCTCACCACTGTACCCCCTGCACATCTGCCTCACCACTGTACCCCCTGCACATCTGCCCCACCACTGTAGCCCCTTCACATCTGCCCCACCTCTGTACCCCCTGCTCATCTGCCCCACCTCTGTACCCCCCTGCTCATCTATCCCACCACTGTACTACCCTACCCTACTGAGATTAAAGGGAAACTGAGGACACTGTGGGACTGTGATGTGAAGGGGATTTGTGATGTAAAGGGGGACTGTGAACACTGATGTAAAGGGGGGGCTGTGATGTGAAGGGGGCTGAGGACAGTGTTGTAAAGAGGGGGCTATAATGTAAAGGGGGACTAAGGACACTAATGTAAAGAGGTAAATGATGTGAAGGGTAGGCTGCACACACTGCTGTACAGGGGTTGTGATGTAAAAGGGAGTGGTGATGTGTTTTAGGGCAAACATAAGATTCAAACCTTGGCCAGAAGAAAATTTTGCCAACTGGACCTCCATAAATTTTAGTTCAATACCCCTAAATTAAACCTTTGGATTATAGAGTATCTGGTTTGTATCAAGGAAAGACGAAGAGATCTGGAAGCCGCACACCGGTCTGATGATAAGTGCCTTTATTGATAGAAAGCTGGATCACAAAAGTGTACAAGACACTACAGCAGAAGTGTACAGAGATCAACTGACGCGTTTTGCACTCATAACAAGTGCTTACTCACTCAGTTAACTCTTGGTTAACAGAGGGCCCAGTTTGGGGTCCTGTAGTATGATGCACCAACATTTCCCTCCATACATCTATAGTTACTATGGAATTGTGTGAAAAAACCCTGTCAACAAAAAATTGCAGGTAAAACAAAAAAATACAGTATTTTAAATGCTTACTTGCCGTGTTTTTGCTTTCAATAAATGTAATTTGCTTGCAATGTGCCTCTGAACTTGCTAGAAAATGTGACTACTCCAGAAAGAGCCATTTTCTTAGCACAGCCCCCTCCCTCCTTGCATGTCATAGCCCTCTACTCTTCTGGGAGTGTATTATTAGTGTCTGTGCTGGGCCAGCTCCTCTGCCTCTCCCTTCACCTTTCTTACATAACCATTTGAGTAGCTGCCATTGGAGGAGTGAAGGGGAATATTTGTGTAGCCAGGTGGGGGGCTACTAAGAGATGGCGGAGAGGAGACATTGCCAAATAAACCATAGACTTCCCCCTTATGCTCAAAGACAGTTGTCTCCTTGCTAGCTGGGTTGTCAGATGGCAGTAGAGATGTTCTTTCTGACATGACAGCTAGTCTTAGCACATAGGAAGATGGGGCAAATTACCTAATACACTTTGTCTATTGAGGGACAAATGCATTGAAAAGGGAAGTGAGATGACCCCCCCCCCACACACACACACACACTACACACCTGTGTGAGGCAGAGGCACTCACTGACTGATTGAAGGGAAGACAACAGCCAGTGGGAACAAAAAAGGGTCTGCTCATGCTCACAGCAAGTATTATGGTGCTTTATCATGTTTTTCCCCAGGAGAAACAGTAGATCAATAGTTAGAGACCTGAGTTCAGTAACCTGCGTAGAATGGTAGACCTTTAACCTCCCTGGCGGTATGATTCTTTCTGATTTTAGGTGCTGAAAGCGGTACAATTATTTTGCATGGAAATTTGGCGTTTTATATTGTAGGTCTGTAATTCTTAACAATAACACACTTAAATCTGTCCAAACCAGAGTCTAGTAGATATCCCGGGTATGATAAAGTTTGAAACACAAAAACATAAATTATAATATAATAAAAAAAAAAAATAATTAAAAAAAATAAAAATAAATAGTAATAAAATAAATTTCCACACGATTCACTATCGCTCAATTCTGCAATTACTATGGCTGTTTTCTAGCTGGTCTAAAGCCATTTTGGACGTAAAGGGACACTTTTTGGTTGCTATGGACAATCTCCAGTTTCCAGGCAGAAAGAACAGTATATATCATATAAAACTGCATGCAGGGCATTGGACAAAGCACTGGGGACAAAAGGGATGGGAAATGATTTCATACAGTACTGTAATCTGTAAGATTACAGTACTGTATGTGTTATGCTTTTTAAATTTTTTTGAATTTGCCGCCAGGCTCCGCCCCCGTGCGTTGCGACGCTCGCAGGGAACGGAGCCTGGCACAGAGAGGCTTCGGAACAGGACACAGCCCGCGGACACTGCGGGGGACATCGCAGGATCCCGGGGACAAGGTAAGTAAGAAGGCACCAGGATCCTGCGATGCAATCCCGAGTGTGGCTCGGGGTTACCGCTAATGGTCCTGAATTTTAACCCCGAGCCACACTCGGGAAAACCGCCAGGGAGGTTAATAGTTACCTGCTGACCTTGAAGAAGAAGAAGGGACTAGATACAAGCTGTGTGGACAAGTGAAAGATCATACCATATATTACCAGAATGGTTGTATCTTTACACACTTCTACTTTATAGGAGGTACTGGATTTGTTTGGTCTTAGTTCAGTAATTGCAGACTGAGTGATATATTCTCTAGTCCAGTGTTTCTCAACTCCAGTGCTCAAGGCGCCCCAACAGGTCATGCTTTCAGGATTTCCCTCAGATGAAACAGCTGTGGTCATTACTAAGGCAGTGAAACTGATCAATTCACCTGTGCAAAATAATGGAAAACCTGAAAACATGACCTGTTGGGGCGCCTTGAGAACTGGAGTTGAGAAACACTGCTCTAGTCTGCAGTATAGTTTGCATTTACAGCTTCGAAGATTTGAACCAATAGAGACATGCCAGAGCCCCTCTCAACAGGCTTGAAAAAGAGGGTGGTACCCTGGAAACGTGTTGCCTGTACTAATGCAGTAGATGGTATCCCAGAACCAGCCGTGGTGCTGTTTGACAGCCGGAGCCTCTGCCACTTGTCATCTAGGAAGCCGATGGTGGTTCCCTTTGCATCAGAGCCGTGCTGCCTGCTCCCTACTGCCTGTGCTCTTTTGCAGCAGAATGGACAAAGATAGCTAGTATCACACTGTGGGTGGAGGATTTTCTTTGTTTTCGTTTTGAATAGAGTGAAGAGGGATTAGAATCCCTGTTAGGTCTTTGTCCTGTGTACCATTATCATTACAACTGGACATTAAAAAATCCAAAATGTTGGTCTTCCCCAGAACAGCAATAGAGGGGAAACCCTTTAATGGGGACCCTAGTTTCAGTGACAACTGAGGATTCCTTCACTTTAAGGGATTTCCTCCCACTGCCTGCATTGGTTATTGGACAGGAAGTGAAGGGAAATCCCCCAAGTGTGATACAAATGGCATAAACAAACAGGGCATGGGGTTATAACCCTCCATTACTCTATTCCAAATGAAAAAAAAAATTGCCTTTAGTTCTACTTTAATTTAAGTGGATATCTTGTTTCAATAAATCAATACTGGTTATACTACTGATGGAGCGCTCTGTGTGGTCACATCTCCCCCTAGTGGCCATGGATCCTTGCAAGGTGGTTACCACTTTGCAATGATTTGACTGCAAGCTGTGCAGATCACCTCAAGCTTTCTGATCCCTCCTATATGGGGCTTGTCAAGTTCATGAGCGCAGTGTACATTCAGAGTGCTGAGGTTTTTGAGCCGCAGAAAGAAGAAGCATTATCAGGAGGACTTATTCAAGATTTGACTGCGGTTGGGTTGTGAAATTTGCTCTTTTGAATTTTACTTTATTGTCTGCACAATACCGGGGATTTCCTCAGGTGGATATCTTGACTGCAAATACTTACAACCTGGTTACAATATTTTTAGTGCTTGATTTCAAAGTGCTGGGATGTTTTTTCTTTGTTAGGTATTGTAAAGGAAGGTCCCACCTTCCACTTGAGTGCCTCGATCAGCACACTGCTTCCTCCAGTCTGGAACTTCAGATATCAGATATTACAGCCCATATATTGTAAGAACCAGGCGAGACTAGCTCAGTTACAAAACTGCAACATGGGACTGTTTATTGAAACACAGGTACACAGAGATATTCAAACTTTTCCTCAGTAGACTGTCCAATCAGCAGGGAGAGCTGTTGGAGGAATTTGCCCCCTCCCCTCTCACAGCTAATCTACATACACATCCCATAATACCCAAAGCAGACAGACACAATAGAATAATGGAATACAGCCACAGCCACATCCCAGACAACCCAACACAGAGCACACCATAGTATGAGACAATATACAATATATGTATGTATATATATATATATATATATATATATATATATATATATATATATATATATATATATATATATATATACACACACACACACACAAAACATTCCAGTGTGGTTGTACAGCGAGTCCGATTAGTCTTGGTCACCCTGTGCCCCTATTAGAGACACGGGATGACTTAGACATAGGGGGTGCATGGGGAGCTGAAACAAGGGTTTCCCAACCTCCCTAAGGGATTCTGGGTTTCACGGCCCCCCACCCAAAGTGACTCCCATCACAGGTATTTTCCTGTACTTGCAGAATTATTGAAGCCCAATTAGAAAAACATTATTTAACATGTGTTTAAAAAAAATCCTGGCATTCAAGCTCTAAAAATGTTACTAGTTGTGAGTTTAATTGAAGATGTCTATAGAGGAGAGCAGGAAAAAGCTGATTAACCACTTCCGGACCGTCGCATATGTCCTAACTTTGGAGAGGAATATCGTTGTTACAAGATTCATTATATGACCAAAAGTCTGTGTACACCGGATCATCACCCCAATATCAGGTTGTTGGATTTCCCATTCCAAATCCATGGACATAATTATGGAGTTGCCCCCCTTACCTTTCCCTTTGCAGCTATAATAAACTCCAGTTTCATGGAAAGGCTCGCCACAAGGTTTTGGGGTGTCTGTGGGAATTTGTAGGGTCAGGTACTGATGTTGAATGATAAGACACCTCCTACACCCAGTGCCAAGGACAAGGTCATCTAGAGCCCAGGGTGAACAAATTGCAAATTGCACCCCCCCAGATGTATAAGCATTATATGTCAGCAAACCTCCCCCTAGATAAAATTGGGGACCATTCTTACCCTCTAAGCAGAAATTCCCCATCCTACCAGTACAAATCCGCTCATCTGCTGAAAGCACAAATCTTTGCCCCCCCATCTCCCCTCACATCCTCTCTCCCAGTATGCCCCCAGCACAAACACCCACCCACCCCCACCAAAAAAAGTCCCCCCTCCTAGCAAAAATCCTCTACCCCTCAAATTTCCCCTTCCAGCACCAATCCTGTCCCCCCAACTCCAGATTCCCCCCCTCCCAGCACAAATTTTACTCCCCTATCCTAACACAAATGCCCTCAAATCCCCGCTCCTAGCACAAATCCTCTTCCCCATCCCTCTTTCCAACATAAATCCCCCCAAATCACCACTGCTAGCACACCTCTACAAATCTCACCTCCTAGAACAATTCTTACCCCCTGCCGCACCCCAAATTCCCCCCTCCCAACATAAATCCCCTCCTCCCAATCACCTTGTGGTGCACCTTCCACCTCACATGATATCACAGTGCCCAGGGCAGCCGTCCCTCCTGCCCACCCCTTGTCCCAGCCCTGCCTACACCCTCACCACCCCCTCGGTACCTGCTGTACTTACCTCCATAGGTGATTAGCTATCACTGCCCACACAACAGGTGTAGCAATCCGGTCATTTCATATTCCCACTCTTCTTCCTCTTCTTTTTAAGGGCTTCTGGAATGGATTTGTGTGATTTTGACTGGTCAAAGCAGTCCACATCGACCAATCAGAATCACACTGGTCCATCCCAGAAGCCATGAGGAAACAAGAGGAAGAAGAGCAGGGATTTCAAATCACTGAACACTGACTGTGTGGGAACTGACAGCTAATCACCCATGGAGGTAAGTACAGTAGTGGTGGCGTGGGGAGGTTGTGTGTTCCTAATATATTGTGAAAAGGTGAACTTACACTTTAAGGTGACATAATGTTCAGAGTGTTGATCCTGGAGATTGGAAATGTACAGTACTGGTGACAATATAATGAATCTTCCCCTTCTTTCTGTAGGGCTTCCGAATGGATCAGAGCAATTCTGATTGATCAAAGCAGTCATTTGCCCATGTGGACCAATCAAAATCACTCAGGTCCATCCTGGAAGCTGTAAGTGGAGGAAAAATGGGGCTTTCAAATGCCTGGCACATTGCACTGGCTGCATGGGCACTAACAGCTCATTACCCATAGAGGTAAGTACATTGGGAATCGGGTTAGGGAGGGTGTGTATTCACCTTTTCACTTTTTTGTGAAAAGGTGAACTTACACTTATAGGTGACAGGTGCTGGGATATAATGTTCAGAGTGTTGATCCTGGAGGTTGGACATGTACAGGTGCAGTTCACCGACAGGTGCAACTGACCTACTTTAGGTGGGTTTTATATCCCCCATAGATTTGTATGGGGAGAGGAGCAGTTCTGATGGGAGGTAAAGCCCATGGACACAAAGCTCACCATACATATTACAATCTGACCGCACAATCTTTATACAATCAGCTTTAGATTTACCAAAACTATGAATGCCAATGGCTTGAACAGTTCAGGTCGGCCCTCATATTACAATTAAGCAGGTCTTCATACTACATGGATATTGGTGGATCTAAAGGAGATTGTACAATCAGAGTAACTGTGCATGGCAACAAATCAGATCCTCACTTCATTCTTGTTTAGTAAGCTTTGAAAGTAAAAGACAGAAGCTGATTGGTTGCCAGGCACAGATGCTCCAGATTCCATCTGTTCCAGTTTTGATACATTTCCCCCAATGTGAGATTTCACCGTATTACACCCTCTGTAATCCCATTGGATGATCAGGGAGTGTTGGGGTTCCCCTTTAAAGGAGTCATTCCCTGAGAGGACTATGGAGTCGGCCTTCATTAATGTCTCATATACTCATCTCCTGGCTATGATGGTCATCCTCCAACTTCACCAGAGTCACTCACTTAGAACAAGTCTATAGATAAGGACTTCACCCATCCAGAAACAGCATTTTCTGAGGATCAGCAATGACATCATTCATATTATTCATCGATGATTTACACAAAACCCCCTACAAAACAAAAAAGGAGGAAGAGGTAGAATGGAATTATATTAGTAATCTTTATTTGTATAAATAATCAAATATTGACCAATGACATCATACAATGATAGGAAGTATTGTTGTCATAAAACTGTCACTGTACCCCTCATATTGGTGAGAACCGGACCAATCAGAGAAATAGATTTCATCTCATCATTGCACTGAGCCGGATGTGAGCAATGCAACCCAATGGATGTGATGTGACCCTTCTACATGCAAAGCTTCTATATTATGTATGTAGAGCCTCCTCCCTCTCTATTACATGTATAGCCCCTCCTCCCTCTCTATTACATGTACAGAGCCTCCTCCCTCTCTATTACATGTACAGCCCCTCCTCCCTCTCTATTACATGTACAGAGCCTCCAACCTCTCTATTACATGTACAGAGCCTCCAACCTCTCTATTACATGTACAGAGCCTCCTCCCTCTCTATTACATGTACAGAGCCTCCTCCCTCTCTATTACATGTACAGAGCCTCCTCCCTCTCTATTACATGTACAGAGCCTCCTCCCTCTCTATTACATGTACAGAGCCTCCTCCCTCTCTATTACATGTACAGCCCCTCCTTCCTCTCTATTACATGTACAGCCCCTCCTCCCTCTCTATTACATGTACATCCCCTCCTTCCTCTCTATTACATGTACATCCCCCTCCTCCCTCTCTATTACATGTACAGCCCCTCCTCCCTCTCTATTACATGTACAGAGCCTCCTCCCTCTCTATTACATGTACAGCCCCTCCTCCCTCTCTATTACATGTACAGCCCCTCCTCCCTCTCTATTACATGTACAGCCCCTCCTCCCTCTCTATTACATGTACAGCCCCTCCTCCCTCTCTATTACATGTACAGAGCCTCCTCCCTCTCTATTACATGTACAGAGCCTCCTCCCTCTCTATTACATGTACAGAGCCTCCTCCCTCTCCATTACATGTACAGAGCCTCCTCCCTCTCTATTACATGTACAGCCCCTCCTCCCTCTCTATTACATGTACAGCCCCTCCTCCCTCTCTATTACATGTACAGCCCCTCCTCCCTCTCTATTACATGTACAGCGCCTCCTCCCTCTCTATTACATGTACAGCCCCTCCTCCCTCTCTATTACATGTACATCCCCTCCTCCCTCTCTATTACATGTACAGCCCCTCCTCCCTCTCTATTACATGTACAGCCCCTCCTCCCTCTCTATTACATGTACAGAGCCTCCTCCCTCTCTATTACATGTACAGAGCCTCCTCCCTCTCCATTACATGTACAGAGCCTCCTCCATCTCTATTACATGTACAGAGCCTCCTCCCTCTCCATTACATGTACAGAGCCTCCTCCCTGTCTATTACATGTACAGCCCCTCCTCCCTCTCTATTACATGTACATCCCCTCCTCCCTCTCTATTACATGTACATCCCCTCCTCCCTCTCTATTACATGTACAGAGCCTCCTCCCTCTCTATTACATGTACAGCCCCTCCTCCCTCTCTATTACATGTACAGAGCCTCCTCCCTCTCTATTACATGTACAGTGCCTCCTCCCCCTCTATTACATGTACAGAGCCTCCTCCCTCTCTATTACATGTACAGCGGCTCCTCCCTCCCTATTACATGTACAGCCCCTCCTCCCTCTCTATTACATGTAAAGCCCCTCCTCCCTCTCTATTACATGTACAGAGCCTCCTCCCTCTCTATCACATGTAAAGCCCCTCCTCCCTCTCTATTACATGTACAGCCCCTCCTCCCTCTCTATTACATGTACAGAGACTCCTCCTTCTCTATTACATGTACAGTGCCTCCTCCCTCTCTATTACATGTACAGAGCCTCCTCCCTCTCTATTACATGTACAGAGCCCCCTCCCTCTCTATTACATGTACAGAGCCTCCTCCCTCTCTATTACATGTACAGAGCCTCCTCCCTCTCTATTACATGTACAGAGCCTCCTTCCTCTCTATTACATGTACAGCGCCTCCTCCCTCTCTATTACATGTACAGAGCCTCCTCCCTCTCTATTACATGTACAGCCCCTCCTCCCTCTCTATTACATGTACAGCCCCTCCTCCCTCTCTATTACATGTACAGCCCCTCCTCCCTCTCCATTACATGTACAGCCCCTCCTCCATTTCTATTACATGTAAAGCCCCTCCTCCCTCTCTATTACATGTACAGAGCCTCCTCCCCCTCTATTACATGTAAAGCCCCTCCTATCTCTCTATTACATGTACAGCGCCTCCTCCCTCTCTATTACATGTACAGAGCCTCCTCCCTCTCTATTACATGTACAGTGCCTCCTCCCCCTCTATTACATTTACAGCCCCTCCTCCCTCTCTATTACATGTACAGCCCCTCCTCCCTCTCTATTACATGTACAGCCCCTCCTCCCTCTCTATTACATGTACAGCCCCTCCTCCCTCTCCATTACATGTACAGCCCCTCCTCCATTTCTATTACATGTAAAGCCCCTCCTCCCTCTCTATTACATGTACAGAGCCTCCTCCCCCTCTATTACATGTAAAGCCCCTCCTATCTCTCTATTACATGTACAGCGCCTCCTCCCTCTCTATTACATGTACAGAGCCTCCTCCCTCTCTATTACATGTACAGTGCCTCCTCCCCCTCTATTACATTTACAGCCCCTCCTTCCTATTACATGTACAGCCCCTCCTTCCTCTCTTTTACATGTAAAGCACCTCCTCCCTCTCTATTACATGTACAGTGCCTCCTCCCCCTCTATTACATGTATGGAGCCTCCTCCCTCTCTATTACATGTACAGCCCCTCCTCCCTCTCTATTACATGTACAGAGCCTCCTACCTCTCTATTACATGTACAGCCCCTCCTCCCTCTCTATTACATGTACAGAGCCTCCTACCTCTCTATTACATGTACAGAGCCTCCTCCCCCTCTATTACATGTATGGATCCTCCTCCCTCTCTATTACATGTACAGAGCCCCCTCCCTCTCTATTACATGTACAGCCCCTCCTCCCTCTCTTTTACATGTACAGCCCCTCCTCCCTCTCTATTACATGTACAGAGCCTCCTCCCTCTCTATTACATGTACAGAGCCTCCTCCCTCTCTATTACATGTACAGAGCCTCCTCCCTCTCTATTACATGTACAGCCCCTCCTCCCTCCCTATTACATGTACAGAGCCTCCTCCCTCTCTATTACATGTACAGAGCACATCACACGGAGGTTCCATCGGGCTCATCTACTTCACCTGGAGCAGCGAGTTCCTTTTACTTTAATTTTTCAAATGATTTACATTGATGAGTGAAAAACATTCTATCAGTTCACCTGATTGTTCTTTTCTACATTCTTCAAATATTGAGTGTCTGTACCCGGAGATTATTTATTTTCATTATTATTAAATTGATTTTAATGAAGCTTGGTCGTTATCTCACATTTGATTTTTTAAATTCATGAAATGCTCTTAATAGGATTCCATCCAATAACGTATGCAAATAGGTCATGTGACACGTGTGACGGGAGTCACTTTGGGCGGGGGGCTTGTGGAACTCGGCTTACCTTAGAGACCTCTGGAAGCTCCTTGTCCAGCTCCTCCAGCCCCTTCTATGTGTAAGTCACCCTGTGTCTATTAGGGGCACAGGGTGACCGTGAACCCCAGTCAGGTCTGAACTAACCAGACTCACCGTACAACCACACCGGACTCAGCATTTCCTTTTACCCCTGTTCTCCTGGAGTCACAACATGAATATTGAGAGACTCCCACACAGAGAGACACCCGAACACACAGACTGACTTAGGAGAAAGAGAGCATTGGATACCCTGGCTGGCTCTGAGAGAAGTGAAGGAGTGGGGCAGTGGGCAGGCAAGCCAGGTGGAATGGGCATTGTGGTGGCTGTGTGGCATGGGGCTGTCCTGGGCCAGTCCAGTTGCTGCAGCAGGCTGTTGGTCTTCCTGGCTCCTTCAATGTCAAGCGGGGGAATTTAATATACATTACCACCGCGCTTCTACAACTCCTGGCAAAAAGTATGGAATCACCACTCTTGGAAAATGTTCAAAAAACCCAATCGCAGCTTTGCCTCAAAACTATTTTCATTCAGCATTCCAAGCTTCTGGCTTTAAGAAAAACTTAAAGTGGAGTTCCACCCACTTTTACAACTCTTCAGCATCCCTCACTAAACTGTGCACTGTAAACGAATTGGATATTTTTTTATTTTTTTTCTGAGCACCTACTGTATATCTGCTGTATTCATTTTTCACTTCCTCCTCCCTGGTCGCGGCCCATCGCATCATTTCCTGTTTGCAATGCCTTCTGGGAAGGGGCAGCAACTTCCCCTGACACTGCCGTTGCTATGGAAACCTGACCTGAAACCTATTACGCTGCTTGTGCTGCACTGAGCAGCTGCGAGATCTGCAAGGATAAGATCCAGGAAGAAATACAGTCTGGCTTCAGATGCCCACACTTAAGATGGCCACGGCCTGCTGTAAGTTTATAAAATAACAAACTACTGCTATAAACTAACAAAACAGACCTTAGTTTACAGACTAACTTTACTAGAATACATTAAGCTTGTGTATTATAGGGGTATTTTTATTAAAAAAGTATAATTTTGGCCGGAACACCACTTTAAAGAAAGAAAACTGTAGTCAATTTCAACTGTTTTTGCAGAGCAAGTAGAGGAAAAAAATATGGAATTACTCAATGCTGAGGAAAATATTCTGTAATCACCATGTATTTTGCAGTTTTAAATTAAATATCTGCATCAGATTACATCTCCTAATTAGTCTGCAGTTAACCACTTCAGCTCCGGAAGGTTTTACCCCATTATTGACCAGGCCATTTTTTGCGATACAGCACTGCGTTACTTTAAATGACAATTGCGCAGTTGTGTGACGCTGTACCCAAATAAAATCAATCTCCTTTTTTTCCCACAAATAGAGCTTTCTTTTGGTGGTATTTGATCACTCCTGCGGTTTTATTTTTTGCACTATAAACAAAAAAAGAGCAACAATTTTGAAAAAAAAAAATCAATATTTAAAAAAAAAATCCCAATAAGTGTATATTGATTGGTTTGTGCAAAAGTTATCATGTCTACAAAATAGTGAATATTTTTATGGCATTTTTATCATTTTTTTTTTACTAGTAATGGCGGCGATCAGCGATTTTATAGCGGGACTGCCACATTGCAGTGGACAAATCAGACTCCTAACTGACACTTTTTTGGGAACCAGTGACACTAATACAGTGATAAGTGCTAAAATTATATACTGTCACTGTACTAATGACGGGAATGGGTTAACACCTGGGGCAATCAAAGGGTTAAGTGTGTTCCTAGGAGATGCTTTCTAAGTGTGTGGGGGATGGACTGACTAGGTGAACACAGCAATCTGTAGAAGAAGACAAGATCACCGTGTTCTCCCCTATCAGAACGGCAAGGCGGATCTCCGTTCTGCCCCTCTGGGGAACGATCGGCGGGTCCCGCAGGACCCGCTGATTGGCTCCCCTTCTGGCCAAATATCGCGCAAACCCCCGCTGTCTATTGCAGGAAATGATATACAGGTACGTCGTTTCACACAATAGAGCCGACCTGCCGCAGAATATCTGTGGTAGTCGGTCTTTAAGCACTTAAAGGGCACTTCCACATCTTGGTGAGTTGTTGCACCAACCTGATTGAACTGACATCTCTCGTATTGGAGCCATGATTCATGCCAAAGGAGAGAATTATAAAACTTCTTCAAGAAGGTAAATCCTCGCGGAATGTTTGTTATTCCCAGTCAGCTGTGTCTAAAATCTGGACCAAGTACCAATCAAATGAGAAGGTTGTTGTGGAAATGCACAACTGGAGTCAATGTCTGTGACCGAACTGTAAGACATCGCCTCAAGGAAATTAGCTTTGCTGTATGTAAATCCCAATGAAAACCATCAAAGAGGAACTGCAGTCTGCTCACATAATTTGTAATAAAAACATCTTTGCCATTCCGAAGCTTCCCTCCAACCACTTTGCATATTATTTTATATATTCTGTGATTCTGTACTTGCCAAATATGCTGCAGAAATCTCCCTCCATGGAGTCTGGCTGCATCCATTTTAACTGTGGGCAGCTGAAGCTGCTGCCTGTTCACTTCCTGGATTTACACAGACACACAGAGGCAAACTTCCAGCTCTGTAGCTCTCATTGGCCCTTTTATGACTCATCCCCACTCCCTTACTGGCAAATTCTTAGGAGAGTGGGAGAGACAGAGTTGTGCATGATGTCATAAGCCTACACCAAAGACCAGACAAGAAACAGGAAGTGGGCTGTATAAGGTATTTACTGTCAGAAAAAAGTTTTACTATCCAAAGTTAAAAAAAAACAATACCATATCCCCACAAGTGCCAACCAATTGTGTTTTCTAAGTCTGATCACCAGAGCTATATACCCCAATCTGTGAGGCTGAGCTATATACCCCGATCTGTGAGGCTGAGCCGTATACCCCGATCTGTGAGGCTGAGCCGTATACCCCGATCTGTGAGGCTGCGCTATATACCCTGATCTGTGAGGATGAGCTATATTCCCTGTCCTGTGAGGCTGAGTTATATACCCTGATCTGTGAGGCTGATCTATATACCCTGATCTGTGAGGCTGAGCTGTATACTCTGTCCTGTGAGGCTGAGCTATATACTCTGTCCTGTGAGGCTGAGCTATATACTCTGATCTATGAGGTTGAGCTATATACTCTGATCTATGAGGCTAAGCTATATACCCTGTCCTGTGAGGCTAAGCTATATACCCTGATCTGTGAGGCTGAGCTATATACCCCGATCTGTGAGGCTGAGCTATATACCCCAATCTGTGAGGCTGAGCTATATACCCCAATCTGTGAGGCTGAGCTATATAACCTAATCTGTGAAGCTGAGCTATATACCCTGTCCTGTGAGGCTGAGCTGTATACTCTGTCCTGTGAGGCTGAGCTGTATACTCTGTCCTGTGAGGCTGAGCTATATACTCTGATCTATGAGGCTGAGCTATATACTCTGATCTGTGAGGCTGAGCTATATACTCTGTCCTGTGAGGCTGAGCTATATAATCTGATCTGTGAGCCTGAGCTACATACTCTGTCCTGTGAGGCTGAGCTATATACTCTGATCTGTGAGCCTGAGCTACATACTCTGTCCTGTGATTCTGGGGCTGTATACTCTGTCCTGTGATGCTGAGCTGTATATTCCTGACACTATGGGTGGAAGCAAGTGGTATACAGGGGGCGGAGTGGGTGGATTATATAAGGGGTGGGCTTATGAAAAGTGGGAGGGGTCAAAAAAGGAAGGGCGGGATCTGGAACCCCCCCATCCTAAAACTTCACCAGCTGCCACTGGTCAGCAGTATGTGGGGGATATTTGGGGTTCCATATTACATAACATGATCTATAGGGGGATGGGATGGGATAGGGGAGGAGGTTCTGCTGTATGATTATATGTGGAAACAGATGATATTTATAGAAAAGGGAGGTAGGTGTCTGGTCAGGTCAAAAGATCTTTCAGTTTCGTGTGGAGAAAAAGCATACAAGTCGTCTGCCAGGAGGAGAAAAAGCATACAACTCATCTATCTTTGTTACTTTGTGCTTTACATAATAGTGCCTGTGATGTTGAATGTATGCGGTTGTAGTCAGTGATCAGTGTATAGTCTGGACACTGAGTACACCACCAACCGACCGAGCGAGCCATGATCTGTCCACCGACTTCTCCTGTGTATGGGGGTGAGTGCACATTCCGGGGTGCGTTTCAGTTGGTGGGGTGGGGGAGGGGTCATTGATGTTGGTGATGGGATGGGGGAGTCAGTGATGTCAGTGGTGGGAGTGGGGGGTCAGTGATGTTGGTGGTGGGATGTGGGGTCAGTGATGTCAGTGCTGGAAGTGGGGGGTCAGTGATGTCAGTGGTGGGATGGGGGGTCAGTGATGTTGGTGGGGGGAGGGGTTAATGATGTCGGTGGAGGGATGGGGAGTCAGTGATGTTGGCGGAGGAATGGGGGGTCAGTGATGTTGGTGGGGGAGGAGTCAATGATGTCAGTGGGGGAATGGGGGGTGAACAGTGGTTGTGGGATGCGGGGTCAGTGATGTTGTTCTCCTGTGTATAGGGGTGAGTGCACATTCCAGGGTGCGTTTCAGTTGGTGGGGTGGAGGAGGGGTCAGTGATGTTGGTGGTGGGATGGGGGGTCAGTGATGTCGGTGGTGGGATGGGGGTCAGTGATGTCGGTGGTGGGATGGGGTCAGTGATGTTGGTGGAGGGATGGGGGGTCAGTGATGTTGGTGGGGGAGGGGTAAATTATGTCGGTGGGGGATGGGGGGTCAGTGATGTTGGTAGCGGAGGGGTCAGTGATGTGTGTAATGTAATGGAGGAAATGACTGATCTCCGATCACTGGTGCACAGGAATGGTGATCGGTGATGACAGTGGGGTGTATGAGGGGAGGGGGCTCCATTATATCTCTGGGTTGTAGACACTCCCCCTCCCCTCTTGGCATCACAGATGTCAATATACTTTATATATATATATATATATATATATATATATATATATATATATATATATATACTAACTTTATTGCAAAATTTACTGTGAAATTCAAGACATAGTTGGGTGTAGTAAGATGCCCGCTGCCGCCTTATGACTGCAGGTGTTCTGTCAGATTAGCAAACCTACTACACATGCACAGTATAGTATGTCACTTCTGTTACCTATTCTGGTGGGTCGCCTATTCTGATGGAACACCGGCTCCTCCTGTCTGTGTACAGGAAAACATCAGAGCCAAGGAGGAGAAGCCGGCTTCAGCAGGTCTGTACTGTGCAGGCAGTCGGTATGAGATACGCCAGCTACCTACCACAGAGGGGGTGATTGCCACATGTGGGACCCCGGGCAGGTGGCTCGGGTGTCCACGCTGGCACACCCCGCTAGGCAAGAAACCGGAGCTGAACTTGTTCCAGCACTGAGCTCTAGGAATAAGCACAGAGTACCTAAGCCAGGTTATGCTGGGGGATGGGCCCAGGACCCCCCACAGTGGCAGAACACCAGGGCACAAGTGTGACCCTGGTAGTTCCCCCACTGCTGGGGGGGTTTACTAAGGCCAGAGCAGCTGTGCATGGCAACCAATCAGCTTCTATATACTATTTTCAAAGCCTAATTGAACAATCTGAAGACAGAAGCTGATTTGATTGCCATGCACAGTTGCAATAACAGCAACCAATAATATTTCTCGGGTGACTTGCAGCAAATGGGGAAGATTGTAAACCAGACACAACAGATAAATCCTAGAATACCTTCACTGATCCAACAACAGATCAGGACTGCAATTCCCTCTTCCTCCATTAGGTGGCAGCACACACACAGCTCCAGAAACTGAAATATAATCAGAACTGCAGTTTCCCCTATTCCTCCATTAGGTGGCAGAACACACACACAGCTTTGGAAACTGAAATATAATCAGAACTGCAGTTCCCCCTATTCCTCCATTAGGTGACAGCACAAACACAGAGCTCCAGAAACTGAAATATAATCAGAACTGCAGTTCCCACTATTCCTCCATTAGGTGGCAGCACACACACACACAGCTCCAGAAACTGAAATATAATCAGAACTGCAGTTCCCCCTATTCCTCCATTAGGTGGCAGCACACACACACAGCTCCAGAAACTGAAATATAATCAGAACTGCAGTTCCCCCTTTTCCTCCATTAGGTGGCAGCACACACACACAGCTCCAGAAACTGAAATATAATCAGAACTGCAGTTCCCCCTTTTCCTCCATTAGGTGGCAGCACACACACACAGCTCTGGGAAGTGGAAGTCAGTCGATTCCTCCGGTGTGTTTTCTCTCCAGTGTCAGATTAAATCTCCCGACACTCCCCGCTCTTCTCACCCCACATCTCCGCTACCCGATCGGTCACAGCCTTGTACAGATCCTCTCTGCGCTCTAACATACAATGTAACCATCATCTCCGCACTCTCTCTCCTCTGACACCTCCTATATACTCAACCAATTGGCAAGCTATATGTCAGTCCCATGTATGTAGTCCAGTCCTATGAGCCGTGTGCAGTGGTGGGCGCGGTCTGGGTGTGTCTCTGTGTTCTGATTGGCTGTACACAGTATTAGATGAGATACAATGTATCTATTTATATATTTTATAGTGAATAAATAGAGGGAGTGTACAGGGGGAGGGGGGGAAGAATGTCATCATGTGATCCCACATGTCTCTGATCACAGAATCAACCTGGTTTTACCTTTTTTTTAAAACAATTTTATAATTTTTGCACGCATGTTAAAGTGTAAGTCCACCCTAAAATCTCCACATCTACAGATATCCATGATCTAACACTAAGCTATTTAGTCCTGTAAAGAAAAAAATCAGTATATATAAACTTTCCCTGAAGCTGCTCCGGCAGATAGAAATCATGTGGCCCCATACAGCCTACCTGGCGGGGCCCCCTTCAACCCCACCCTCAACCCCACCCCTCCCCCAAACTTGCCTCGAAAAAATAATTGCATGTAACAATGGGACAGGCCGATTGTACCCAAGTCAATCTATCACTTGGGTACAATCAGCCCACCCATAGTTGGTTCAAATCTTAGCCAGTCCCTGCTAAACCAGGCAAGATTCTAATCATCTATGGCCGGCTTAACTGACTGACACTGACATCAACAGTGACACTAATATAATGACCAGCTAAGGGAGAAGAGTGTGGAGTATATGGTGGTGGATATTATGTGCAGGATGGTGTCAGTAGAGCAATAGACAGTGTCAATTTTTGTTTATTTTTTATCATTTTATTTCTGTATTTTTTACAAGGATTTTGTGAGGGCAGTGGAAAGTGTCAGTAGTTTTTTTTTATTTTTATTAATTTATTTTATCAGCGTTGTTTTAACTATTTTTACAATTTAACCTTTAAATAATTATTTCTTACAATTTTTTTATTTTGTTATCAGCCCTGTTGGGGGGTGGCTTTGGTGAGATATCAGTAGCCTAAACAGGCCCCCGACATCTCCCCTTTGAGCCAGGGAAAGAGACTGAGGACACAAATTCCCCAGTCCTTTTCTCTGCAGCCTCAGCTGCACTGAAGATTAATGGACAGGAGACAACGGTGTGAAATGAATGGGGAGTGACGTCACCCATAGACTTACTATGGGGCTTCCGTTGTCGGCTGTGTTTATGGCACCCGCCCACACAGTAAAGCTGCCGCTGACAGCTCAGGGGGGATCGGATCGGAACGGCTTCAGAAAAGGTATGCATACTAATTTTTTTCTTTGTGTTAGACTAGACTTAGAAATTACTGCAACAGCCCAAAAAAAGTATTTATTTTCTCAAAGCAGAAGAATTTTGCAATTCTTTATATTCCATGACATTTGCACAATGATTTATCAAATTTAACTTTTCAGAAAAATTACTTCAATGCATTTTAGCACACACATACATTTACCAAAAGTATTGGGACACCTGTCTTTACAGGCACATGAACTTTAACCGCTTGCCGATCAGCTGCCGTCATTATACTGCAGCAGGTTGGCACAATCCCACGAGCCGTCGTGGCTGTACATCAGTTCCGTTAAGCGGGATAGCAGGGGCGCGCCCACTGCACTGCGTGGGTTGCCGATGCTCGTGACCGGCGGTCGCGATGACCGCTGGGCACAAGAGGCAGAACAGGGACGTGTGTGTGAGGAAAGGAGAGGCAGATCGTGAGTTCCTAATAGCTAGGAACCATGATCTGTCAAAGTCAGTCCCCTCCCCCCACAGTTAGAAATGCACACTAGGTGTTATGGAAATATGTCTGATTGGGACTCTAAAAACAGCTGCAGGAACAGATTCACAGGACGCAATCACTGTGTTTAACCGCTTCAGCCCCCGAAGATTTTACCCCCTTCCTAACCAGAGCACTTTTTGCGATTCGGCGCTGCGTCACTTTAACTTACAATTGCGCGGTCGTGCGATGTTGCACCCAAACAAAATCCTTTCCCTTCCTTTTTTCCTACAAATAGAGCTTTTGGTGGTATTTGATCATTTTTAAAAAAATTTTTATTAGTAATGACGGCGATCTGCGATTTTTATCGTGACTGCGACATTATGGCGGACACATCGGACGCTTTTGATACTGTTTTGGGACCATTGTCATTTATACAGCGATCAGTGCTATAAAAATGCACTGATTACTGTGTAAATGACACTGGCAGGGAAGGGGTTAAACACTAGGGGGCGATCAAGGGGTTAAGTGTGTCCTAGGGAGTAATTCTAACTGTGGGGGGGTGGGCTTCCACTCACATGACAGCGATCACCGTTCCCGATGACAGGGAGCAGTGATCTCTGTCATGTCACAAGGCAGAACGGGGAAATGCCTTGTTTACATAGGCATCTCCCCGTTCTGAGGCTCCATGACACGATCGCTGGGAGATCAGCGGACATCACAGGCATGGTCACGCTGTATGCAGCAGGTGCCTGCTCGCCCTGCCAATTAAAGGAGACATACAGGTATGCCCATTTGCCCACCACTGCCATTGTGCCGACGTATATCGGTGTGCAGCGGTCGGCAAGTGGTTAAAATGTCCATTCAGTGCCAAAATGCATTTTTACATGTTATTTTATTCATAGATAAGAAAGGGGTGGTGTGAGATGTTATTAAAAGCTAACAAATAGTACAATTGCAAAAGTAAAACCTTGAGAGGGGAGGGGGGAGTAGAGACAGAGAGCTTCTAGCAGAAGATGTGTCTGTGTGTTAGGTGAAGGTTACAGAACACATTTCAACAGTGCAAACAAAACTCCTTGATCGCCCCCTAGTGTTAACCCCTTCCCTGCCTGTGACATTTACACAGTAATCAGTGCATTTTTATAGCACTGATCACTGTATAATTGTCAATCATCCCAAAAATGTGTCAAAAGTGTCTGATGTGTCCGCCATAATGTCGCAGTCCCGATAAAAATCGCAGATCGCTGCCATTACTAGTAAAAAAATAAAAATGCATTGCTGGCTAATGATTGGCCAGGCATGCACTATGACCCGCATGCTTTGACCAATCACAGCGCCGTCAGCAAAGAGAGCCATAATTGGCCAAAGGCAAGGTGCCTTTGGCCAATTATGGCTCAAGGGTTTAAGTCCATGCCCCACACTATATAAGGCCGCCTGCACGTCGGGCTTGTGTAGTGTGTTCCTGGCAGAGAGAGAGAGATAGAGAGAGAGTCATTTCATTTACTTTGAGCAGGCAGTTTATTCAATTAGCTGCAGTGTGTGTATATATATACATACACACATATATATATACATACATACATACATACATACATACATACATACATACACAGGCTTTGTGTGTGTAAATATATATATATACATATACATATACATACACACACACACACTGTATCCAGTTTAGCTAGATCTCACTGCAGACCATTCCTGGTGTACTGTTTCTAATATACTTCAGGCAGGCAGTTGATTCAGTTAGCTTAAGTGTGTGTGTATATATGTATGTATGTATGTATGTATGTATATGTATATATATATATATATACACACACATACATACACTGTATCCTATGTAGCTAGATCTCACTGCAGACCCTTCCTGGTGTACTATAATGTAATATACTTCAGGCAGGCAGTTGATTCAGTTAGCTGCAGTGTATTTAGTATATATATATATATATATATTTTATACACATACCATGTATCCTGTGTAGCTAGATCTGACTGCAGGCCATTCCTGGTGTACGTATTCAAATACACTTTCAGGCAGGCAGGCCAGGCAGGTTATTCAGTGATCTGCAGTGCATAAAATATATATACTGTCTCCTACATATATATCAGACTCATGAAATCTTTATTGGAATATTTTATTGGCAATGGTGTCATTCAAGGGGTAACCTTAAATAAATAATAAATAGCCTATCAAATGATAAATATAACCATCCTGTCTAAAAACAAGATATCAAACTATAAAATACAGACATGTTATCCATTTAGATATACTG
This sequence comes from Lithobates clamitans, assembly GCA_037952925.1. Taxonomy (NCBI): domain Eukaryota; kingdom Metazoa; phylum Chordata; class Amphibia; order Anura; family Ranidae; genus Lithobates; species Lithobates clamitans. Next base: position 69,699 of record JBBGZY010002602.1, read on the forward strand.
GACGACTAAACACCACCAGCAGAAGTCAGATGGAAACCAGATGGCTGAGGCCTTTACCAACGCCATGGCCAATTTAATAATGTTTTTCAAGCCAATATTGGAAATGTCCAGACCAATTTCTGGCAGATGTACAAGATCCCTCTGAAAAAGGCCTGGTAAAATTCAACACGGCAGTAGAGAAGAGACTAGAAAGTTGTGAACCACGCGCTTAAGGACATCTCTGAATTGTGTTGATGTAAAAAAGATTAACTGCAGGAGACTACAACAATCTGGAAATCATTTAGGGGAGAAAACAAGAACAGCCTAAGGAAACAAAAGCTTAAAAGAATAAAAATCTCTTGATTTCACATAGAAGGTCCCATCTCTTAACCGTCTCCTACATATATATCAACTGCATTCTAGTCTAGCCAAGCCTATATCTGACTGCAGGCCATTGCTGGTGTATGTTTTCAAATACACTTTCAGGCAGGCAGGCAAGTGATTCAGTGATCTGCAGTGCATTATATATATATATATATATATATATATATATATATATATATATATATATATATATATATATATACCCACTGCATTCCAGTATAGCCAAGCCTGTATCTGACTGCAGGCCATTGCTGGTGTACGTTTTCAAATATACTTTCAGGCAGGCAGGTGATTCAGTGATCTGCCGTGCATAAAATATATATACTGTCTCCTACATACATATCCACTGCATTCTAGTCTAGCCAAGCCTATACCTGACTATAGACCATTCCTGGTGTACGTATTCAAAGACACTTTCAGGCAGGTGATTCAGTGATTTGCAGTGCATAAAGATATACAGTATCATACAAAAGTGAGTACATCCCTCACATTTTTGTAAATATTTTATTAAATCTTTTCATGTGACAACACTGAAGAAATTACACTTTGCTGCAATGTAAAGTAGTGAGTGTACAGCTTGTATAACAGTGTAAATCTGCTGTCCACTCAAAATAACTCAATACACAGCCATGAATGTCTAAACTGCTGGCAACAAAAGTGAGTACAACCCTAAGTGAAAATGAACAAATTGGGCCCAATTTCCCAACCTCTCCCCCCCCCATGTCTTGTTAGTGTTACAAGGTCTCAGGTGTCAATAGGGAGCAGGTGTGTTAAAATTTGGTGTTATCACTCTCACTCTCTCATACTGGTCATTGGAAGTTCAACATAGTGCCTCATGGCAAAGAACTCTCTGAGGATCTGAAAAAAAGAATTGTTGCTCTACATAAAGATAGCCTAGGCTATAAGAAGATTGCCAAGACCCTGAAACTGAGCTGCAGCATGGTGGCCAGGACCATACAGCAGTTTTACAGGACAGGTTCCACTCAGAACAGGCCTCGCCATGATCGACCAAAGAAATTGGGTGCACATGCTCAGTGTCATATCCAGAGGTTGTCTTTGGGAAATGGACATAGAAGTGCTGCCAGCATTGCTGCAGAGGTTGAAGTGGTGGGGGGTCAGCCTGTCAGTGCTCAGACCATACGCTGCACACTGCATCAAATTGGTCTGCATGGCTGTCGTTCCAGAAGGAAGCCTCTTCTAAAGATGATGCACAAGAAAGCCTGCAACCAGTTTGCTGAAAACAAGCAGACTAAGGACATGGATTACTGGAACCAGGTCCTGTGGTCTGATGAGATCAATATAAATGTATTTGGTTCAGATGGTGTCAAGTGTGTGTGGTGGCAACCAGGTGAGGAGTACAACGACAAGTGTGTCTTGTCTACAGTCAAGCATGGTGGTGGGAGTGTCATGGTCTGGGGCTGCATGAGTGCTGCACTGGGGAGCTACAGTTCATTGAGGGAACCATGAATACCAACATGTACTGTGACATTCTGAAGCAGAGCATGATCCCCTCCCTTTGGGCAGTATTCCAATATGATATCGACCCCAAACACACCTCCAAGAAGACCACTGCCTTGCTTAAGAAGCTAAGGGTAAAGGTGATGGACTGGCCAAGCATGTCTCCAGACCTAAACCCTATTGAGCATCTGTGGGGCATCCTCAAATGGAAGGTGGATGAGTGCAAGGTCTCCAACATCCACCAGCTCTGTGATGTCGTCATGGTGGAGGGGAAGAGGACTCCAGTGGCAACCTGTGAAGCTCTGCTGAACTCCATGCCCAAGAGGGTTAAGGCAGTGCTGGAAAATATTGGTGGCCACACAAAATATAGACACTTTGGGCCCAATTTGGACATTTTTACTTAGGGTTGTGCTCACTTTTGTTACCAGTGGTTTAGACATTAAATGGCTGTGTGTTAAATTATTTTGAGGGGACAGCAAATTTACACTGTTATACAAGCTGTACACTCACTACTTTACATTGTAGCAAAGTGTCCTTTCTTCAGTGTTGTCACATGAAAAGATAGAATAAAATATTTACAAAAATGTGAGGGGTGTACTCACTTTTGTGAGATACTGTATATACAGTCTCCTACATATATATCCACTGCATTCTAGTCTAGCCAAGCCTATATCTGACTGCAGGTCATTCCTGGTGTAATTTTTCTAGTAAACTTCAGGCGGTGTTTTGCTAATCCAATTTTACAGCATGTCTGGAAGGCCACCAAGGAAAGGCAGATGCTCACAGGCCACTAAAAGAGGGAAAGCAGGCTCTGTGTCTACAGCCAACAGTGCTCGTCGTGGACACGGTGCATCCTCAGCACGTGGCCGTGGGGCACGCTTGATCTTTTTTTGCTGGCCGTGTTGAGCCATAACATGCAGAAGAGTTGGTAGAGTGGATCACAAAGCCGTCCTCATCCTCCTCATCTTCTGTCACCCAGGCTAAGAGAAGTTTGGCTGCCAAAGCGGCCTATTCCATTGGCTCAATGGCATCAGTCATTCCTTCCCTAGCCCCACCATCATGTCCTGAGGAGTCCCCCAAACTGTTCGACCACAGTGTCAAGTACATGCTGCAGGAGGATGCGTGGCATTTTAAAGGCTCCGATCATGGTACCCAGGTTTAGGATGAAGGCAGTAATGTGAGCCCAGAGAGAGGGGGTGCCCAAGAAGGACAAGAAACTGGCAGTCATGTTCCCCCAGCTGCAGCATACTGCCAGGTTTGCTCCAGTGGCGAGGAGGGAGGAGATGATGAGGTCACTGACTCTACGTGGGTGCCTGATAGAAGAGAGGAGGAGGAGGTAGCACATCTCCAACAAGGCAGGATTCCCTCCAGGGGCCAGCTTAAGGACAGCCAACAGACTGCCTCACACCGCAGAGCTCCGCATGTGCAGGGCGCTGCTGACTCTGAGCGTTTTTTCAAAAGTTCTTTGGTGTGGGCCTTTTTTGAGACGTGTGCAGCAGATCGCACCGTTGCTGTTTGCAACATATGTCTGAAGCATCAAAGAAAAAAGGGAATATTTTTTGGACTTTAACTGAGACGCAACGGGGAATATTGCGCCTCCTGGTTGCTTTTGCAAAAAAGAGGGGGGGAGGGGGGACTTTAGATGAGGTGCGTGGGGTAGAGCCAAACAAAACCATATACATATGTAAAAAATTGTATTCTTTATTAGACCAAAGATAAGGCATGGATCAACCCATATAAACGCATAATAGCACATTGGCATATAAAATACAAAGTATCAACATACATATTAAGGATAGTCACCAACATGACACAGAAAGTAAATATTATACATCACAGTCCCTCAAATAGAGTAGGCATAACATTATGTCAGGGTGGTAGAGCAATAAAAACCCATCTGGAATCATAAATATGAAATGGATTCATCAAAATAGGCTCAGCGATGTTTCGTGGACTTCTATCCGCTCATCAGGAGCAAGTGCATCCATGTACTTAAAGGGGATAAAAAAAATCACCATTATAGTTTAATATAACCACAGACTGGAGGGGTAGAGGGATTAAAGATGATGATGATGATGATGAACAAATAAACGGCCATAACTGAAAGTACTCACATAAGAGCTGATACTAGGCCATGCGATAACACCTGCCGGAGGTCAGCCAGATAATTATGTCCAGCACGGGAGCTGAGGAAAGGACCCAAGCATGGACCAGGAGCACACACACAGTCCCCCAAAAAAAAGTGTGTATAGAAAAATCTTGATGTAACTGTGGATGGGATTTCTGTATTGTATACAATAAAGTGGTTTGTTACCATATTGGTACAAATAAAAAGAAATGTCATATAGAGTAAACCTATCACCACAGTATAGAAGTATATTGTGGAGCATTTCAACAAAGTGAACAGAATGAAAAAATAGGGTGTCCATATAGTAAGAATAGGGAAGATATTGTCCATCAAAGTCAGCTGTGTTCAATGTGGTATATGGTAACTGGACCACTAGGGGTCAGATACAAGGAAGTGAAAGCTCTTGAACCACACACACCTCCATCCCTAATCAGCTTGGCTGACACATGGTGAGTAGGTCTGGCTGCTGTCATGCTGTCTCTCCCTTGTCATGCCAGTGTGACGCTGGATGGGACCCTGGCCGCTGGGCTCACCCTGCAGTTCCCCCTCAGTGACCTTTTCTCAGCAGTCCCATATTGCACTCCATTCTTGGTTCACATCCCATTAGGATCTACATGGGTAAATGCATAGCAAGCTCTTGATTTATTCTTAAATTTCTCTATAACGAGCATTACTAATATTTCTTCACTCCAGTTTTTATTCATTTCTCCTGATTTCAGGAATCTCATCTCCTCTTCCCTATTCTTACTATATGGACACCCTATTTTTTCATTCTGTTCACTTTGTTGAAATGCTCCACAATATACTTCTATACTGTGGTGATGGGTTTACTCTATATGACATTTCATTTTATTTATACCAATATGGTAACAAACCACTTACTTTATTGTATACAATACAGAAATCCCATCTACAGTTACATCAAGATTTTTCTATACACACTTTTTTTTGGGGGGACTGTGTGTGTGCTCCTGATCCATGCTTGGGTCCTTTCCTCAGCTCCCGTGCTGGACATAATTATCTGGCTGACCTCCGGCAGGTGTTATCGCATGGCCTAGTATCTTATGTGAGTACTTTCAGTTATGGCCGTTTTTTTCTTTTTTTTCCTCTCTCCTTTCTTTTCCCCTTTCCCCCCTCATTCCCTCCCTCTTTCCATTTTTCCTTTTTCTTCTCTCTCTCTTTTCTCTTATTTCCCCCTACTTTACTACACAGTATCTGGGTATTTAATATGGGATTAGATGCCACTATAAGATTCATTATTTTTGGCCAAATTTATAAAGTAAAGAGATTTGCTCTATCCTACTAGTCTGTATATAGGTATTTATTATATTATATTGAAGTACAATTGGCTTTTTTGTCTTTTGATAAGAGCCATGTACTAGTGATCTGTAAATAGGTTAATATTAGCATCTTTAATTCCATAGACCATCAGTGTTGAATAATCCCTTTGGTAATCAACATGATCCGATACCTCCACTGACCAACCCTGGTGGACCTGATTCCCAGCGGGTAGCTGCTGCGGGTGGTCATTATGTGTCGGGTATCTTTGGACAAGCGATGTAACCAATGCTCAGCAAAGCATCCAATATTTTAAGTTAGGTAAGCACATATATCTAATGTTATATTGTTATGTATTATAGTATTTTATTACTATCTAAAAAGACTTAAAATTGATTGTTACTAGACTAATGATATGTTCTATGTAACCTCGATGAAACTGTAGATGCATGCGGTGCCTTGAAGAAGCAGGAATCTGCAAAACATGTCGGCCCCTCTGCATATCCAAGCATCTTGTTTCACTTACTAAGTATTAATTCATGGTCAAAATGTTATGATGACTATGCGATTTTTATCTGATATTATGTAATAAAATTGTATATATTCTTAAATCACATTGTTTGCGTGTTCACCTGGTAACAGACATATATATCTCCAACTAAAGTCCCATCATCCTTGGGAGAGCATTGCCTCTCTCTTATTTCCTCGTTTTAATTATCTACAGTGAAAGTTTGTGCAGGAGGGTGGAAGTTCTGGGAGCAACATTCTGCGTGAGATATGTAGTGGAGGAGAAATAGTCTGCAAGGTGTTATGCAGAGGAAGCGCCTGTAGATATTATGTGTACATCAGTACTTCACGGCTCAACCTTTTGTTCCAATTCTTAAACAAGATGGCAAAGCAATTGTTCTATGGGCATCCCGTATTTCCTTTCCTCCAACCAAGTTATATCCCTCAATAAACAAAACCAACGCAAAATGACTGTTCATTGTCTCAGAAATGATAGATGGAGGTCTGGCAGCAGGGTGACATGGTGGATGTTAGTTACTAGTAGTAACCAAGCGCTACACAAGGCAGTAATATTATATACATTTATTTTTTTCAATTTTTTGTGAATGCAACAGGTTGGGGTTGGAGGTCGCTGGCAGCAGCTCCATCTTCCAGAGCATACATTTGTCTGCTTAGCCAGTCATACCTGGTTATGCTGCCACCATAGAAGGACAGACATAAGAGGACAGATCATGCCCACACCTCACATCATCCTCTAATTCTTGTGGCTGCTCTCCAAGTATTTCCACAATCCTCATCCCGTAATCTGTATTCCCCGGTGTTATCACTGGCTGTGTGCGTGAATCGGTGTTAAGGGGAGATATATTGTGATTTGTGACAAAGCCAGGAAAGGATGGTGAAGGAGAAACCAGAGATAAAAAAAAGGGAAGAGAGAGAGAGAGAGAGAGAGAGAGAGAGAGAGAGAGAGAGAGAGAGAGAGAGAGAGAGAGAGAGAGAGAGAGAGAGAGAGAGAGAGAGAGAGAGAGAGAGAGAGAGAGAGAGACTCTGCATGGAGCCGTCATTACAGGAACCGTAATTATACCTGGAAGTGTACTGGTAGAGAATAGTATACATGGCAAGTCTAAGGTCTAAAATGGGGCAGTATGTACAGAAGAGGGGATGACATTGGGGCAGACTGACAAATCCACATTACATACAAAATACCCCCTTTACCTGCAGAGGCAGCAGCTGAGGATGTACACATGCTGCAGCAGGAATTTTACCACCCGTTGCTTTTGGCGGGCAATTGCGACCCATTCACCCAAGTGAATAGGGCCACTCTGCAAACACCATGCAAGCATGTGCAATGCATACAATTGCGACCTGCTAATGTGGGATCCAAGGGGTTAAAGCAGGTGATGAGGAAGCAATAAAACACCCCCTTATTGTCTGCTTGAACCCCTTGGTCACTGTACTGCACAAAATTGTGCTACACCTGCCAAGCATGACAGGGTGTATAAATCCTGCTGCAGCATGTGACCACTGTAGGTAAAAGGGGAGTAAAAACAGGTCTCAACTATGAGGTTTTACCGGCCCCATTTGGACTTCCAGTCTGAGCGTGGAGGGGATGACTTTGGCATTGCGTACAGGAGGGGAGTGTGGATGGAGGCGATGACATGGGGTTGGGTATACCCCCCCAACCAAACTTGAAACCCAACTACCTTGCCACACACTCCCCTTGCTGCTCCCTGTCACAGGGAGATCCTAAGCTCCCCTTTAAGTGAAAGCATCAGGAGGAAGGTTCAGCAGTGGTAAGGTGAGTATCAAAGACATTGTCACTTCACCTTGGAATGGGTGAGGTGGCAGAGTCTTTACAACATTATGACAGTTAATGAAACTGTACTCCGTATACACATGTATCTTATTAGCTATCACAGACTAGGGCAGGGGTCTCCAAACTTTTAAAACAAAGGGCCAGTTTACAGCTCTTAAAACTTTAGCCTGAACTGTGGCCAGTGGGAGCAGAAAATGAACTGGCATCAGCAGTAGTAAAAACATTCCTGGTGGCAGTGGGAGGAATAGTGTCCCAGTCACTGGTGGCAGTGGGAGGAATAGTGTCCCAGTCACTGGTGGCAGTGGGAGGAATAGTGTCCCAGTCACTGGTGGCAGTGGGAGGAATAGTGTCCCAGTCACTGGTGGCAGTGGGAGGAATAGTGTCCCAGTCACTGGTGGCAGTGGGAGGAATAGTGTCCCAGTCACTGGTGGCAGTGGGAGGAATAGTGTCCCAGTCACTGGTGGCAGTGGGAGGAATAGTGTCCCAGTCACTGGTGGCAGTGGGAGGAATAGTGTCCCAGTCACTGGTGGCAGTGGGAGGAATAGCGTCCCATTCACTGGTGGCAGTGGGAGGAATAGTGTCCCATTCACTGGTGGAAATGGGAGACCCCTGGACTAGGGGATAACCTACTAAAGGAATAGACTTCTCATTGGCTCAGGACTGCTGTTCTCATGCCAATCATCCAATAAATGCAAAGGATGTTATTTTTTTTTCTTCCACTACACATAATTGGGATGTTCAAGATGAACAATCTACTCAGCCCTGATATCTCATTCACCATGGAATATCCACAGCAAAAATAAATACTCAAAAACAATTGTGAGTTTTAAATATATAAGCAATAAAGAGAACAGAGAAAAATAAAGAAATCATTTATAAAAAGACAAAATGTCTGAACACAGTAGAATACAAGACAGAGTTAAAATATAAAATGCTTATAAAGAAGGCTTTCATAGTAGTCTATAACATGTTATACATACAAATAAGTAAATTGTTATAATCTTACGGTTAAAGAGGAGTTCCACCCAAAAGTGGAACTTCCGTTCATCTGATTTCCCCGCACCCTCCCCTCCGGTGCCACAATTGGCAATTTTCAGGGTGGGGGGGGACAGGATACCTGTCTGACAGGTATCCTTTCCCACTTCCCGGAGCCTCAGCCGCAGATATTGACGTCATGGCTGGGGCTCCCTCCTCCTCCCCTGTCGCCAGGCCAGAGGAGAGAGGAGTGGGGCCTCGCTCATGCGCAGTAGGGTTCCCGGCGTAAAGGCAAAAGGCTACACTGCTGGGTACCCTCACCCGCAATGGCAGCGGCAGCTCCCGACAGCGGATGGAAACATCATCTGAAGTGCCGACATCGCTGGACTCCAGGACAGGTAAGTGTCCTATTATTAAAAGCCAGCAGCTGCAGTCTGTGTAGCTGCGGGTTTTATTTTTTTATTTTTTTTATTTTTTGGGTGGACCTCCGCTTTAAGTTAAATAAAAGTGCAGAATGTCAAAGAAAGGAAAAAAAAAAAAAAGGAGGATTATTGGGGCAGTGCTGAAACACCAGATCCTATTCTACAAATGTAACGAACAGCTGAACTCTAAGCAGATGTAAACCCCCCAAATACCAAGGGATCTATTAATAATAAAAAGAGAAAAATGTGAACGTGTACATTTGATCTGTACAAATAGGGCAAACATTAAAAAAGGTTATTACACCATTTCCTGTGTTGGTCGAATGTTTTTCTTGGATTTAAAGTGGTTGTAAACCCACAAAAAAAAAAGATCTGCAAAACAAAGGCATAATGAGCTAGTATGTATAGCATACTAGCTCATTATGAAATACGTACCTTAGTTCAAAGCACCCATAGCAGTCCCCATACACTGCTACAGCCGGCGACATCGCTCCCGGAGTTACTCCTGGGTAGCATGGGATCCGGCGCTGTGATTGGCCAGTCGCAATGACCTCACTCCCGCGCGCGCCTCCGGTTAGGGCTCACTAGCTATAGCAACGGCACATGCAGATACAGGGGATCCTAAACCGTGCAGGTTTAGGAGTTATCCGGGGTAGCTACAGGTAGGTAAGCCTTATACTAGGTTTACATGTAGCAGAAAGTGGTCTGTAAGGGATTACAACCACTTTAAAAATGAAATAAATTAGCATTTGGTCACTAAAAATTGCCTACAAATGTCCTATGATAGTTAGCACCATCTAGTGCACAAATTAGATATTTTCTGCTTTAAAGCGGAGCTCCACCCTAAAGTGGAACTTCCACTCATCGGATTGCTCCCCACCTCCGGTGCCACAATTGGCACCTTTCCAGAGGGGGGGTGCAGATACCTGTATAATACAGGTTTCTGCACCCACTTCCGGGCACAGATATCCGCAGATACGTCACTTCCCTTCACCCCCCGTTGTGTTCTGGGAAACACACAGTTCCCAGAACACAATGGGGACCAGTGAAGACGTGCGGCGGCGCAGTAGGGAACCGGGCAGTGAAGCCGCAACGCTTCACTTCCTGATTCCCTCACTGAGGATGGCGGCGGGGGCAGCTGAGAGACGATCGATAGCTTGTCTTCTGCTGCCGACATCGCGAGCACCCTGGACAGGTAAGTGTCCATTTATTAAAAGTCAGCAGCTGCAGTATTTGTATCTGCTGGCTTTTAATATTTTTTTTTTTAAGGTGGAGCTCCGCTTTAACTCCCATCTGGGCCATTTCTGATATTTCTCTCCTACATGTAAATATCACCCAGTCCACAGTCAGCTCTTTGGTAATCTGTCAGTGCCATCGGCAGTGGTGGGGGGGGGGTGCACCCCCTCCCGCTGCCTGTAAAAGCAATTCAGCAACTAATCAGCCACTAGGATGGCTTTTATGAGATGGAATTGTCGGCTGATACCCGTCGCTGCAGCCATCAGATATCACCACTTCAACCCAAGGATGTCATATGACAGCAGGGAGTGATCAAAAAACATTCAAGCAGCACAGGACATTTTTTTATAATGCACATAAAACGAATGTATACACTTTCTCTTGACAAACTGCTATGCTAATTTTTTCAACTTACACCCCTAAGCCTTTCTATAAGCAAAAGGTTTCACCCTGGACTCCTGTATGTTGGCATGTTAGAACAGGACGTGTTCCCTCAAAGGCTGGGGCAATTTCTAACAAAGAAAAAAACTCTGTGCCAATATGCAAAAATAAAAAATATCAAAATCGAAGTAATTGCCAGTAGCAGTGTGAAGGTGAGCCACCTGGCATCACAATGAGCTTGAAAGAAAGAACACCGCACTCCGCTATGCAGTGTAACAAGTGCAAAAAAAAAAAAAAAAAAAACACAATGTTATTCACAGTGATATGATAACAGTCCCAGTTCAATGCGAGGTAAAGTGCTCGTGCGTTGATCAAAAACCAGTTCTCCAATTTGGTGTGCAGACACAGGTACCCCACATGGAGGTGCACTCACCCTTATAAGTCGACTATTTATCACTAGAATGGTCACTTGCGCTTTGTGGGGATAATGAGACCCCTAGATGGTGTAATCCAGGTCAGCTATACTCAGACTAATCCTCCATAGGTGGGGAGAGAGAAACAACAAGGGAGGCTCCCATAGTCGGGGAACTGGAGAAAGTGCAGAGAAGAGCAACCAAACTGATAAGAGGCATTGAGGAGCTCAGCCTGGCGCTTTCTATCTGCAGAGCGAGATCATCTCATCCATGTTGTGACACATCCGGGTTTCTTAGCTCAATGGTAGCAATAAAAAACAATGAGTTTGCTCCCTGCAGATATAATTTTCAGGGCTTTCCTGCCCACTTTTATTAAATGCTCAAAATTTACACAGGTACAATGCTCAGCATACATGAGTACATCCCAACAGATTTGTTAGAAAAATCTTTTCTTTCAGAACCAACATTTTCTACGAGATACTAGATTACAAAATACTCCCACAATTGCAGGGCATTGATTGCAACCAAGATTGGTTAATGTGATTGTAAAGTCTTGTTTTTTTTCCCCCCCAATAAAAATAATAAATATGTTCTACTTACCTGCTCTGTCCAGCTGGTTTTGCACAGAGCAGCTCAGATCCTCCTCTTCTCGGGTCCCTCTTCTGTGATCGTGGGCCCCCCTCCTGTTCAGTGCCCCCACAGCAAGCAGTTTGCTATGGGGGCACCAGAGCCAAGTCACAGCTTCCTGTGTCCATTCAGACACGGCACCTCGACCCGGCCCCGCCCCCCTCCCCCCTGATTGACTAGCTGACCTTGATAGACAGCAGCGGGAGCCAATGGCTCAGCCAATCAGGAAGGAGAATCTCGGAAGGCTGAGACACTTGTGGACATCGCTGGAGACAGAGGGACCTCAGGTAAGTATTAGGGTGGCTGCTGACTTTTAATATTAGGACACTTACCTGTCCTGGAGTCCAGCGATGTCAGCACCGCAGCCAATGTTTACATTGGCTGGTTGGGTGCTGCCGCCGCTATTGCTGGTAAGGGAACCTGGCAGTGTAGCCTTTTGGCTTCACGGCCAGGTCCCTACTGTGCTCACTGGTCTGGCAGAAGGGGAGGGAGGAGGGGGGCTTGAGCTGCTGACATACTTCAGTACCCACTCCGCCCTCCCCCCGAAAGGTGCCAAATGTGGCACCTGAGGGGGGGGGGGGAATCAGATAAGTGAAAGTTCCACTTTTGGGTGGAATTCCGCTTTTACAAAGAAAACTCCTCCCATTTCATGCGGTCAGCAATGGCACCACATGGAAGAGAAAGGTCATAAGGCCTAAGAAAGAAAATTATTTCTTTACACGAGAAAGGTGAAGGCTGCAAGAAGATTAGCAAAGCTTTACATATCAGTCAGAGGCGTCCAGGCCATCCACAGAAGTTATCACCTCGACAGGAGCGTCTTCTGATGAGAAGGGTTGAAGAAAATCGCCATGCAAGTTCACTGCAGTTCGCTAAAGAAGTTTTTTGCAATGCATCTGTAAATAAATAAAAAAGCACACAATTACAGATTAGGGAATTGTACAGGATATTAGTGCAAGCCATCCAGGGGGGCCCGGATCATTTACAGTTCTAGGTCTTGTTTTTTCACATCCTTGTTCAATAACTGCCTTGTTAAGCGGCTTCAGAAGCCATGAATATAGTAATGAATAGGGCTGCAGTGTGCATGCGCAGGATGAAGAGGACCCGGTGGGGATTACAAATATAACATTTGTGTGTAAGCTGCACGATTCTAGATAAAATGAGAATCACATTTTTTTTGCTTAGAATAAAGATAACAATTCTGAAGATCTTTTTTATTTAGCCTTCCTGGCGGTATGATTATGTCAGATTTTTGCGTCTCAAAGCCGTACAATTATTTTGCATAGAAATTTGGCGTTTTATATTGTAGGCCTGTAATTCTTAGCAATAACACACTTATATCTGTCCACCAAGAGACTAGTAGATATCCCGGGTATGATGAAGTTTGAAACACAAAATCATAAATTATAATATATTTAAAAAAATTATTTATTATAATAATAAAATAAATTTCCCCACGATTCACTATCGCTCAATTCTGCAAGTGTTCTAATTTATTATCGCCGTTTTCTAGCTGGTCTAAAACCACTTTTGACGTAAAGGGACACTTTTGGTTGCTATGAACAATTTCAAGTTTCCAGGCAGAAAGAACAGTAAATATAATATAAAACTGCATGCAGGGCATGGGCCAAAGCACTGGGGACAAAAGGGAAGTGAAATCATTTCATACAGTACAGTAATCTGTAAGATTACCGTATTGTATGTGTTATGATTGACATTTTTTTTTTCAATTTGCCACCAGGCTCCACACCTGTGCATCGTGACGCTCGCAGGGAACGGAGCCTGGCACAGAGAGGCTTCGGGCAGAGGACGGAGACAGCATGGGGGGGACATCGCAGGATCCTGGGTACAAGGTAAGTATACTGCACCAGGATCCTGAGATGTAATCCTGAGTGTGGCTCTGGGTTACCGCTAATGGTGCTGAAATTTAACCCCGAGCCACCATCGGGAATACCGTCAGGGAGGTTAAAGATGTACAACCCCTGAACATTAGGTCATCAAACAAGAAGGCAATAAATATAGAAATGATACCTCTTTGTTCCAATCAAATTTAAAGAAATGTAATGAAAAATAATTTTGTTTATACAGCCCTCAAATTTTCCACTCGCCTACTCGCATTTTGCGAGTGGAAAATGAGGGCTTGCGAGCTGGGCTGTCTGTATGGGGGGGCGGCGGGGTTGATCGGGATCCGCTCTCCCAGCAATCGCCCCGGGGAGGAAGAGGAGAGCCATGGGATAGCACGCTGTTACTGGTGCTTACATTATAATTGTCTCCCCTCTGCTCGACACAGCCCCGCCTCCTCCTGACCCCGTGCCTGTGATAGACAGAACGCTGGTCCAATGCTGGGATGCGTTCTATCAATCACAGGCGTAGGTCAGGAGGAGGCGGGGCTGTGTCGAGCAGAGGGGAGACAATTATAATGTAAGCGCCGGTAACAGCGTGCTATCCCATGGCTCTCCTCTTCCTCCAGCCATGCATTCCTCTGCTCAGACAGGGCTGCAATTGCCACAGTGTGGCTGCAATGGGCACAGTGAGGCTGCACTGATAAAGTTGTTGTTAATATATTTTTTTTTTTTTAAATTAGAAGTGCTACTGCCCATTATTTTTAATAGAATATTTTTAATATTTTTGTAACTTAGTTTTGCATAAAACATTTAAGTGTCATTTCATGAGAAACTTTTGAGGGCGTGTCTAAGGGCAGAATTAGGGGCGGGGCAGGGTAGGGATTGAGTGGGGCACTGGTGGCGAATAACCTTTGAGGCCTGGCTAGTAGCTCAGGACTTGAAATTTTGAGCCCTAATTTATACATTACATGACCACTAAAGAGGAACTGCAGTCTGCTTACATCATTAAAACACACACACACACACACACACACACACACATAATACTGTGCAGGCCAAAAAAAAAAAAAAAACACACATGAGACAAATGACAAAACTTCAAAAAGTTTGCCATTCCTCTTGCTAAATACCTTGGACTGTCTACATTACAAAAAAGGGGTAATTTGGCGGGTATTTGCACTGTCCTGGCATTTTCAGGCCTCAAAAAAATGAGGATTAATACATTTTCAGATATATATCCCATAGTTTGTGGACTCTATAACTTTCCTACAGACGAAATATGCACCGATTTGGGTTATTTTCACTAAAGAAATGTAGCAGAATAAATTTTGGTGTAAATTCATGAAAAAAGATCTCTACAGTTTTAAAACAATGAAAAAAACTAGGTTGTTTTGTTTTATTAATATATATATTTTTTTAAATAAATAAAGTGGTGATTAAATACCACCAAAAGAAAGCTCCGTTTGTGTGAACAAAATGATAAAAATTAATTTTGGATACAGAGTTGCATGACCGCGCAATTGTCAAAGTGCGAGCGCTGAAATCTAAGAATTGGCCTGGGCAGGAAGGGGGTGAAAGTGCCCGGGATTAAAGCGATTAAATATTTCATTTTTTACTCTGTTCTCTTTGTGAATTGAAATTAAGAGCTTACCACGTCGTTTTTATGCAACGCACATTTTTCATTTAGCATTAAATACCGCACAATTATTTTTTATTTAGTGAACCAAACTTTTTACAGCATGCAAAAATTTAAGCAAATGAGTCACATGATCGTGTTATCACATGCGGTAACTGATAGACACCCCAAGAGAAGAGCCCATTATTCAAACGCCATCCCCATAGGAAAAAATGAAAAAAAAGCTTGGACTTAAGCGGAAGTTCCACTTTTGAGTGGAACTCTACTTTTATCCGTCTACCCTACCCCAACCCCCCCCCCCCCCCATGCCACATTTGGCACCTTTCAGGGGGTGAGGACAGGTACCTGTTTGACAGGCATTGTTCCCCCACTTCCGGGAGACTGTATTGCCTGCTCTCCCAGAAGTTCAGCCCCCTCCTCCTGCCTCCGCCAGACCAATTAGAAAGCACAGTGCGCTTTAACACAATTTTGAATCACCTTGGGCACTAAACCCATACAGGGAAGTTACACCCCCCCAATATTTGTGTTGCCGCTTAACTCCATAACGGCACAGTGAAGCGCACCGACTTTGGAGCATCAGAAGTCGCACCCCATTCAGTGCAACAGAACCATTCTAATTGGTGCAACTTAAGTCGCTCCAAATTAGAACGGTCCTGCACTACTTTTGGTTGGACATCTGTTAAGTCATATGCAAGGCGTGCCGAGTTTCTGCTTCAAAGTCGCATGGAAGCCATGGCAGTGTGCAGCGTTCAGGAGGTGGTTTTAGTATATATACTACAGTGCATCCGGAAAGAATTCACAGCGCTTCGCTTTTTCCTCATTTTATGTTATAGCCTTATTCCAAAAATTGATTGAATTCATTATTTTCCTCAAAATTCTACAAACAATCCCCCATAATCACAACATGAAAAAAGTTTGTTTGAAATCTCACAGTCTTTGCTCAATATTTTGGTGAAGCACTTTTGGCACCAATTACAGCCTCAAGTCTTTGCGTATGATGCTACAAGCTTGGCACATCTACTTTTGGACAGTTTCCCCCATTCTTCTTCGCAGGACCTCTCAAGCTCCATCAGGTTGGATGGGGAGTGTCAGTGCACAGCCATTTTCAGATCTCTCAAGTCTAGAGGGGGGGTTCAAGTCTAGGCTCTGGCTGGACCACTCAAGGACATTCACAGAGTTTCCTGTAGCCACTCCTTTGTTATCTTGGCTGTGTGCTTAGGGTCGTTGTCCAGTTGGAAGATGAACCTTCTCCCCAGTCTGAGGTCCAGAGCAGGTTTTCATCAAGGATGTCTCTATACATTGCTGAATTCATCTTTCCCTCGATCCTGACTAGTCTCCCAATTCCTGCTGCTGAAAAACATCCCCACAGCATGATGCTGCCACCACCATGCTTCACTGTAGGGATGGTATTGGCCAGGTGATGAGAGGTGCCTGGTTTCCTCCAGACATGCTGCTTGCCATTCAGATCAAAGAGTTCAATCTTTGTTTCATCAGACCAGAGAATTTTGTTTCTCATGGTCTGAAAGTCCTTCAGGTGCCTTTTGGCAAACTCCAGGCAGGCTGTCATGTACCTTTTACTGAGGAGTGGCTTCCATCTCACCACTCTACCATACAGGCCTGATTGGTGGAGTGCTGCAGAGATGGTTGTTCTTCTGGAAGTTTCTTCTTTCCATAGAGAAATGCTGGAGCTCTGTCAGAGAGACCATCAGGTTCTTGGTCACCTCCCTGACTAAGGCCCTTCTCCCCAGATCACTCAGTTTAGCCAGACGGCCCTCTCTAGGAAGAGTCCTGGTGGTTCCAAACTTCTTCTATTTTACGGATGATGGAGGCCACTGTGCTCATTGGGACCTTCAATGCCGCAGAAATGTACCCTTCCTCATATCTGTGCCTCCATACAATCCTGTCTCGGAGGTCTACAGACAATTTCTTGGACTTCATGGCCTGGTTTGTGCTCTGACATGCACTGTTAACTGTGGGACCTTCTATAGACAGGTGTGTGCCTTTCCAAATCATTTCCAATCAACTGAATTTACCACAGGTGGACTCCAATCAAGTTGTAGAAACATCTTAAGGATGATCAGTGGAAACAGGAGGCACCTGAGCTCAATTCTGAGTGTCATGGCAAAGGCTGTGATACTTATGTACATGGGAGGAGCCTGTGATACTTCTGTACATGGGAGGAGTCTGTGATACTTCTGTACATGGGATTTTTTAAATTTTTTTATTTTTAACAAATTTGAAAAGATTTTAAAACAAACTTCTTTGACGTTGTCATTATTGGGGATTGTTTGTAGAAATTTGAGGAAAATAATGAATTTAATCCATTTTGGAATAAGGCTGTAACATAACAATGTGGAAGAAGAAGAGCTGTGAATACTTTCTGGATGCCCTGTACATGTGTTCCTGTTTGCTGGGAGTGTGCTGCACAGGACAAAGACGTAAAAATCAGCACATTATTTAGTAAAAACAGAACACAGTAAACTTTGGCAGGCACACATTTAACCCTTTGATTGTCCTGGAGGTTTAACCCCTTTCCAGCCAGTGTACTTAGTACAGTGACAGTGCATACTATTAGCACTGATCACTGTATTAGTGTCACTGGTGATGGAAGCGCCTACAAAGAGTCCATGTCAGATTGCCCACCATACTATCGCAATCCCAATATAAGTCACTGATCGATGCCATTACTAATATAATAAAAAAAAAGGTAAACATTCATATACAGTACACACACCATAGTTTGTAGACTAACTTTCACTTCCGGTTTCAGGAGAGGAGCGAGGCTTCGTATGACCGCATCGCTGGACCATGGGACAGGCGAGTGTCCGATTAATAAAAGTCAGCAGTTACAAAAAAGTGTAGCTGCTGACTTTTATATGGGTGGAACTGCGCTTTAAAATATGTATTTTTTGCTAGAAAATACATTTAGAACCCTCAAACGTTATATTTTTTTTTAGCAGAGACCCTAGGGAATAAAATGGTCATTGTTGCAATATTTTAGGTCACACTGTATTTGCACAGAATTTTATTTGCACAAAAAAAAAAAAAAAAATTGGGCTAACTTTACGGTTTCCTTTTTTTAATTCATTAAAGTGTATTAATGTGCAAAAACAGTGTGAAAAAACGCCTGAAAAACACCCAAGAAAAATCCCATTCATTTCAATGGCACCTGTTCACATCTGAGCGTTTCGTCACCTAAAGCAAAACGCATGAAAAACGTCTTAAGCTCAAAAAAAGAACATGAGATGCTTTGGGGCAGATTACAGGCGTTTTTCACATTGGTGACCCGAACAAAATGGTGGTAGAAACACGCAATCTTGAAACGCTCAGGTGTGAATGCAGCCTAAAAAAGCGAAAGCTTGGATTAAATTTGTAAATATCTTTTCAAACCAAAACATTTACTACTCCACAGTAACACTTTTTAAACCAAATGCTGGTCAAAAAAAAGAACATTGTTGTCTCAGGATTGCATAAAACCTTAGAGCTTGTTCACATTTGTGGGGGGAGGTATAGAAACACACAGCTGAGCTGCATTTTTACCATCTCCCAACTGCTCTCCCTAAGCCCTGGTTCACAATGGAGTGATTTGTCAAGTCAAATCGCATGCAAAATTGACTGCAATGGCATCGTCCAAATCTGTGCGATGCCGCACCAATTCCCAAAAGTCATTTCTGTACTACTTTTGGTGTATTCCAAATTCCATTGACATCTCTTAGCAACCCACACGGATTTCTCTGAAATTGCCCCCGAAGTCAGAACCGACATTGTGTGAGTTCAGCTGAACTCGCAAGGATTCATTCCCCCTGTCAGTGTGAACCTGAGCTTAAAGTGGTTCTAAAGGCCTTTTACCTTTGGCACCCCTGCTAATGGACACTGGCAGTGCTGATTCCTCTTTCATAGGACAGCCTTATAGGGAGGCGAGCAGATGTCTCAAATATAAAAAAATATATATATATATATATATATATATATATATATATATATATATATATATATATATATATATATATATATATATATATATATATATATACACATACATATACATACACACATACACATACCTATATATATACACACACACAGTATCTCACAAAAGTACACCCCTCACATTTTTGTAAATATTTTCTTCTATCTTTTCATGTGACAACACTGAAGAAATGACACTTTGCTACAATGTAAAGTAGTGAGTGTACAGCTTGTATAACAGTGTAAATTTGCTGTCCCCTCAAAATAACTCAACACACAGCCATTAATGTCTAAACCGCTGGCAACAAAAGTCAGTACACCCCTAAGTGAAAATGTCCAAATTGGGCCAAAAGTGCCAATATTTTGTGTGGCCACCATTATTTTCCAGCACTGCCTTAACCCTCTTGGGCATGGAGGTCACCAGAGCTTCACAGGTTGCCACTGGAGTCCTCTTCCCCTCCTCCATGATGACATCACAGAGCTGGTGGATGTTAGGATGTTGCTTGGCCAGTCCATCACCTTTATATATATTTATATTAGGGGTGCAACGGATCGTCACCGATCCGTGATCCGAACGGTTCAGCCTGTACGGACCGGCACACATGCACTCCACGGAGCGCGCCGCCGCCTCGGCCTTAGGAAAGGCCGCGGCTTTGGCCTAGCTCCGGCCATCTTGGTACACCCGATGGCCATTTACCATGTGATCGCTCCATCAAATGATGGAGTGATCACTTGTAAACAAACCGGCGTCATATATAGTAGGTGAGGTTGAAAAAAGACACAAGTCCAACCTATGTGTGTGATTATGTGTCAGTATTACATTACATATCCCTGTATATTGCGGTCATTCAGGTGATTATCTAATAGTTTCTTGAAGCTATCAATGCTCCCCGCTGAGACCACCGGCTGTGGAAGGGAATTCCACATCCTTGCCGCTCTTACAGTAAAGAACCCTCTACGTAGTTTAAGGTTAAACCTCTTTTCTTCTAATTGTAATGAGTGGCCACGAGTCTTATTAAACTCTCTTCTGCGAAAAAGTTTTATACCTATTGTGGGGTCACCAGTCCAGTATTTGTAAATTGAAATCATATCCCCTCTCAAGCGTCTCTTCTCCAGAGAGAATAAGTTCAGTGCTCGCAACCTTTCCTCATAACTAAGATCCTCCAGACCCTTTATTAGCTTTGTTGCCCTTCTTTGTACTCGCTTCATTTCCAGTACGTCCCTCCTGAGGACTGGTGCCCAAAACTGGACAGCATACTCCAGGTGCGGGCGGACCAGAGTCTTGTAGAGTGGGAGAATTATCGTTTTATCTCTGCAGAGGATCCCCCTTTTAATGCATGCCAATATTCTGTTTGCTTTATTAGCAGCAGCTTGGCATTGCATGCCATTGCTGAACCTATCATCTACTAGGACCCCCAGGTCCTTTTCCATCCTAGATTCCCCCAGAGGTTCTCCCCCCAGTGTATAGATTGCATTCATATTTTTGCCACCCAAATGCATTATTTTACATTTTTCTACATTGAACCTCATTTGCCATGTAGTTGCCCACCCCATTAATTTGTTCAGGTCTTTTTGCAAGATTTCCACATCCTGCGGAGAAGTTATTGCCCTGCTTAGCTTAGCATCGTCTGCAAATACAGAGATTGAACTGTTTATCCCATCCTCCAGGTCGTTTATGAACAAATTAAATAGGATTGGTCCCAGCACAGAACCCTGGGGAACCCCACTACCCACCCCTGACCATTCTGAGTACTCCCCATTTATCACCACCCTCTGAACACGCCCTTGTAGCCAGTTTTCAATCCATGTACTCACCCTATGGTCCATGCCAACGCACCTTATTTTGTACAGTAAACGTTTATGGGGAACTGTGTCAAATGCTTTTGCAAAATCCAGATACACCACGTCTACGGGCCTTCCTTTATCTAGATGGCAACTCACCTCCTCATAGAAGGTTAATAGATTGGTTTGGCAAGAACGATTCTTCATGAATCCATGCTCCCAGTATTAGCTTCATCCCTTTGGAGCTCTACCCATAAAGATTCCACCTCCTCCCTAGCCCCCTCAGTGATGTCATCTCTCACATTCACTTGTACATTATTCTTGATATATAGGCATACCCCTCCCCCTTTTTTACCCTCTCTATCCTTGCGGTATAGGGTATACCCTTGAATGTTTGCCAGCCAATTATTAGAGCTGTTGAACCAGGTCTCTGAAATTCCCACAAAATCCAAATCCTCCTCGTACAACAGTATCTCTAGTTCACCCATCTTGTCCGCCAGGCTCCTGGCATTGGTGAACATGCCACATAGTTTAGACCGGTCGCATATTGTCCTCGTATTGGGTGTTTCAAGATTGCAACTTGGACTTGCTACTATACTCACCTTGTGTTTTTGTGCTTTGGTTAATCTACCACTAATGCCCCCAATACTACCCTCTGGAATATCTTCCACGCTGGCTATCACTGTCTCTGGACCCTCCCCCCCATCGCCTAGTTTAAAAACCCCTCTAACTTTTTGGCCATCTTCATTCACAGCAGATCTGCACCCTCCTCATTTAGGTGCAGTCCGTCCCTTCTATAGTACCGGTTACCGACTGAGAAGTCGGCCCAGTCCTCCAGGAACCCAAACCCCTCCTTACTACACCAGCTCTTCAGCCACTTGTTTACTTCCCTAATCTCCCTCTGCCTCTCTGGTGTGGCTCGATGTACCGGTAGTATTCCTGAGAACACTACCTTGGAGGTCCTTTTTCTCAATTTAGCTCCTAAGTCCCTAAAATCGTTCTTTAGGACACTCCATCTGCCTCTGACTTTGTCATTGGTGCCAACGTGCACCATGACAGCCGGGTCTTCCCCAGCCCCTCCCAGTAATCTGTCCACAAGATCCGTGATGTGCCGAACCCGAGCGCCCGGTAGACAACATACTGTTCGGCGCTTCAGGTCTTGGTTGCAGATTGCCCTCTCTGTCCCTCTAAGAATTGAGTCCCCTACCACCAGAATCTGTCTTTCCTTTCCCTTTGCTGCCCCCCACTCTCACTGGAGGAGTTCTTCCCCTGGCAGCTAGGAGAGTCCCTCATCTCCAGCAGTGCTGGTCCCTGACTGGTTACACCAATGTCACTCAATGGAGCATACTTATTGGGATGCTCCAGTCCTGGATCGGCCTCCCTGGCACTTCCCCCTCTACCCCTCCTGACTGTCACCCATCTACTCTTTGCTAGTGCCTGCACCTCTTTGTCTCCACCGCCTCTGTGCTGGCCCCTGCCGGCACCTGCCGTGTACGTTCCTGGCTCTCCTTTAGTATGGAGGGACTTCTCAGTGCTGACAGTTGCTTCCCCAGATTCAGAACCTGGGCTTCCAGGGAAACAATGTGCTTACATTTTGCACAGCAGTATTCGCCCTCGATCGGATGATCAAGGAACGCATACATGCGGCAAGATGTACAAAGAGTCGCCTCTCCACACCCGCCGGGCATCGTACCTATTAAATTTGGTAAGGATTTGGGGATTTTACCCTGTCCAAATTACCTAACAACTAGCTTCCTGGCACTAATACTCAAGACAATACACAGGTACACGATAAGACAATACACAGGTACACAATACACAAGTACTAACGATCCACACACACTACTCAGACAACACTCAGATACTCACACTACACAGGTACTATGACCCCTGTTATAACCTCCTGTTTTAAACTCTTGTTTTTAACTCCCACTTAATCCAGCTCCACAGCTTCAAACTGAGCACGCTCAGACTGAGTCCTACAACAAGTTAAATAGGCACCTGTGAGCAATTAACCACACCCCTTAATTGATAGACTGATGAAACAAGGAAAAAAAAAAGCTATTTAAAAAGTGACAGCAAAAGGCAAATTAAAAACTAAAAGGAAAAGTCCCCAAAATGCAACCCAGCAAACACCAACAGACAGCAAGACTTGTATACTCTAACACTTGTTTTTAACTCCCACTTAATCCAGCTCCACTTACACCAAGCTCCACAGCTTCAAACTGAGCATATCTCCCTCCACTCTGTGTACTAATCTGTACAGTGGAGGGGAGAGATCAGATGGCAGCAGTGCCAATACTCTGCAATGCCCTGACAATACCCTGCAAAACCCTGACACAATACTCTGCTAATATATTATTACAGTGGGGGAGATTACGTGGATATTACAGTGGGGGAGATTTTTTATTTGTTGATCCGAGGAACGATCTGAACCGTGAGTTTTTTGATCCGTTGCACTATAACTAACTAAATATATATATTTTATTTATTTATTTATTTTTTTTTTTTACACATACACACAGGAACCTTTGTTTATGAGTAATGCATTTTACGAGCGTTTTGAATAAGGAGCAGCATTTTATATTTTTTTTTAATTCTGACTCGGTTTGCGAGTGTAGTCTCTCAAAACTAGCAGAATTCAAGCTAATAGGTGGTGCAGTACCGCATTTGGCCAGAGGGTCGGGGGTGCCGGTGTTCTGCCGAGAAAGTTCCGCTCGGCGGATTAGTTCCCCCCTCGCCTGCGCATGCGCAGTAGAAGCTGGCGGAAATAGCCGAAGCGGAACAGCTGAAAATCAGCTGTACACGGCGCCCGTAAGAGGGCCGCTCGCCATGCTTCGGGCACGGCCTCGCTGCGCTCGGCATTTTTAGATTCCCCCTCTAGGTCCACTTGGATAGTGAGGAAGGAACCTGGACCCAGAGCGCAGGCGCCGTGTACAGCTGATTGAAGCATTTGAGCTTCGGCTATCTCCGGCGGCCGACAGTAGGTGTACTGCGCAGGCGCTGCGCCTGCGCAGTACAGGGGGGGAACCTATCCGCCGAAGGAACTTATTCGGCAAGACACCGGGAACACTCGGAATGGGTCAGAGCCGTTCGGAAATACTCTGTTCCCAAGTATTTCCAATGCCCCCCCCCACCTCTGGCCACATATGGTATTGCATGTAATAGAAGTCAATGTGGAACGAATTATCTTTGTTTCCATTGACTTCTATGGGGAAACTCGCATTGATATGCGAGTGATTTGGATTACAAGCATTCTCATGGAACAGATTATGCTCGTAATCCAGGGTTTCACTATATATAAAATGTTTGGTGGCTCTAAGTAATTTTCTAGCAAAAAATAATGATTTTAACTTGAAACCAACAAGTTAAAAAAGGTTTAGTCTTTAAGTGGTTAAACATCCCTCATTTACAGACCGAAGTTCATTCCTTTTAAAGAACAAAACATTACAATGTTTATAGTTCGCTCAGCAGCTGAAAAATGTTGTGATACTTGGCAGACTGTCTTTTTTTTTTTTTTTTTGAAAGCCGTCGGCTTGAGCAGAGAATTCTTTGCATAGAAAGAATTGGGAGAATGCTTTAAGATTATGGGGGGGAGAAATTGCAATAACGATTCTGAACGATCAATCGTGCAGCTCTAGTGCACATGCGCGAAGAGCGCTGCACTCTTACTGGCCTGGCAGCAGGGGAAGGAGGAAGTGTCAAACACATGTACCCGCTCCTCCCTCCTGAAGGGTGCCAAATTTGGCACTGGAGGGGGAAAGGAAGACAGATAAGTGGAAGTTCCACTTTTGGGTGGAACTCCTCCTTAAACATTAGGGGAAGGAAAGGGGATCACCGCTCCAGGTGGAAATGTGGATATAGAACTCTCCTCAGAACTGGAACACCAGGTGCCGGCTAAGCATATAGCAACATGAGGCAAAAAGGAATCTCTGGACAGCCGCACTCCGGAATATAGCCTTTATTTGTAAAAAGTCCAACAGATACAAGCCACAGCAAAAAATGGGACTGACGCATTTCACACTTAACAGTGCTTAGTCATAGCTGCTCTACCACCAAAAACAGTGCAATATATATACTAAAATGTTTCAAATATGTGACTCCATGTGTATTTAATTGAGTCTATATACTCAATTAGACCTTCAATTGAAAGAAACCCTTGATTAACAAACGTGTTCAATGTGTGTGAGATGGGGGAATACACATGAATGTGTGAGTTCAGTGCAAAGATGAAGCAAATTTGCCCTCACTGGCCAACCTATATATGGGTTGGTGGGAGAGGAGCCGCATCTTTGGACATGATAGCCCTGCCAGTTGGATATGTTTTTTTTCTGTCGCTACATAGATGACCTGTTTATCACATCGGACGATAAGGTTTCATTAGAAAACTGGCTCTCTTATTTAAACAACAACTCCCTTAATCCAAAGTTCACCGGGGACCTCCAAGAGAGCTCCATTGAATTTTTGGATGTGAAATTGTCTGGTATGAATGGTGAGGTGACAACGGGTATATACAGGAAATCTACAGCTGGAAATGCTCTGTTAAGAGCCGATTCTGCCCATCCGAGACACACCATCGGAGGTTTCCCGTTTGGCCAGTTCTTGAGATTAAAGCGACTATGTAGCACACCGGAAACTTTTCAAAAAGAGGCCATGGACATGACCCAAAGGTTCAAGGATAGGGGGTACCCAGACAAAGGTCATTTTTAGGGCTCTCTCTGCAGCCAATAAGGTCCCTAGAAACACCTTACTGGAGGAGAAGATAAAAATCACATCAAAAAACAAACTTTCCATTTCTATGGGCAATGTTCCTATTTTTTCTACAACCTATAGTACAGAATTTTCAAAAATTTGTAATACAGTAACTAAATACCTACCTGTCTTATTTAACCACTTCAATACCGGGCACTTATACACCTTCCCGCCCAGACCAATTTCCAGCTTTTCAGTGCTGTCGCAGTTTGAATGACAATTGCGCGGTCATCCAACACTGTGCCCAAACAACATTTTTATCATTTTGTTCCCACAAATAGAGCTTTCTTTTGGTGGTATTTGATCACCTCTGCGGTTTTTATTTTTTGCTAAACAAATAAAAAAAGACCGAAAATTTTGAAAAAAAAAATACAATTTTTGCTTTTGTTTCTGTTAAAAAAAATTTGTAAATAAGTAAGTTTTATCTTTCACTGATGGGCACTGATAAGGCGGCACCAATGAGCGGGCATTGACGATGGGCACTGATGGGTGACACTGACACACAGCACTGATGGGCATTGATAGGTGGCACTGATGGGTGGCACTGCAAAGCTGCAAAGGTCGGTTCTTATGGGTGGCACTGATAGGCGGCACTCATGGGCATCCCTGGTGACACTGGCAGTGGTAGGCATTGTGAGTGGGCACTGATTGGCAGCTGCCTGGGCATTGATTTGCAGCTACCTGGGCACAGATTAATATTTCCCTGGGGGTCTAGGGGGCATACCTAGTGGTCCAGTGTGGATAGCTTCCCTGGTGATCCTGGGTAGGATCCGAGGGGCGCTGTGCTGTTAAACAATCAGCACAGACCCCCCCTGTCGGGAGAGCAGACGCGAGTGAGGAAAAGCCGATCACCGGCTCTTCCTATTTATTTATTTGATTGGACACGGCTGATCACGTGGTAAAGAGTCTCCGTCAGAGACTCTTTACCTAGATCAGTGTGCCGCGATGCGCGCCCCCGGGGGCACGCAGCGGCTTAATATCCTGCGGATGTCATATGACGCCCAGTCAGGATATTGAAGCCACTTTGCCGCCATCATTCTGCTATATGGTGGGCGGCAAGTGGTTAAAGCGGAGTTCCACACAAAAATGGAACTTCCGCTTTTCGGAACCCTCCCCCCCTCTGGTGTCACATTTGGCACCTTTCAGGGGGGAGGGGGGGTGCAGATACCGGTCTAAGACAGGTATTTGCACCCACTTCCGGTATAGACTCCCATGAGAAGAGTCTATGCCTCTTCCCGTCCAACGCGCTGTCTCCTGGGAAACACACAGCTCCCAGGAGAGAGCGGGGACCACTTGGGATGCACAGCGCGACTCGCGCATGCACAGTAGGGAACCAGGAAGTGAAGCCGCAATGCTTCACTTCCTGATTCCCTCACCTAGGATGGCAGCGGCAGCTGCCGAGAACCGAGCGGGTTCTCGGCGTCCCCTGCCAACATCGCTGGACTCCGGGACAGGTAAGTGGCCATGTATTAAAAGTCAGCAGCTGCAGTATTTGTAGCTGCTGGCTTTTAATATTTTTTTTTTAGATGATGTAGGTGGACCCCCGCTTTAATAACCCCATTTACAATGAAATTCTTTCAAAGGGTAAAGGATCAGTTTCTCGTAGAGCCCCCACTCTGGGAAGATCCCTTTCACCCAGTTTGTTCTCCAGCACACAATCGGGCTCCAATTGGCTTCACTTTAAAAGGTAACTTTAAATGTGGCATTAAAGGATGTGACTATTGTCGCTATATAAAAAGGCCAAGTTGTGAGCTCTAGTGTAGACAGTAAAACTTTTGACATCACATCCTTCATTAACTGTAATTCCAGATTTCTCATCTATGTTATCACATGTGAACAATGTCAGATCCAGTATGTTGGCCGTACTACACGTAGGCTGACAGATCGATTATACGATCATCTATACGACATTGAAAAAAACAAATCCACAAATGTAGATAAACATTGGAACCTCATACATTTTAAGCATGTCACTGGCCTTTCCATACAGGGTGTGGAGAAAATTACTACCCCCAAAAGAGGAGGGGACAAGTTCAGAATACTTTTGCAAGCGTGA
The DNA here is from genome assembly GCA_037952925.1 of Lithobates clamitans. NCBI lineage: Eukaryota > Metazoa > Chordata > Amphibia > Anura > Ranidae > Lithobates > Lithobates clamitans. Next base: position 97,336 of record JBBGZY010002602.1, read on the forward strand.
AATATTCTGGATATTTACTCTACACACCAGAATCCCGACAGGATTGAACTTTGAGTGGGACATTTCTCACTATTCTGACTAGATTAATGGTGGTGTATATGGGTTGTAGTGCAGACAAGATTTGCCATTCAGGCTTCAGTTTACTATGGTTCATACAATTAACATTGTCATGTGTATGCCCGTTTTTAACGGGAAGTGTGGCAATACTTTGGCCATCTTGATACTGACCACTCTGTTCGCATAGTGTTGTGGACATGAGTGGGGAGTATTACATTTAGATGGCTTTTACCTACATGTGGGCAGTTTAGGCCGTCATCAGGACATGTGTGAAACACTATGGACCATTGGGAGGTTTGAGCGAGGAGATGTCCACAAGTTAAAACGTGATTGGCCATACATAGCTATGTCTTCCACTGTCTGTTCTCATTAACAATAATGTTTTCCCTCGTTTCCTCTTTTCTCCCTGCCTGGTTTTTGTTTCCCTTTTCCCTATGCTAGTGTAGAGTGCTTCATTTGGTTTTGCATTCATTTATACAAAATTGGATTTTGTTTCATGTTGGACACACTTATTAACAATGTCCCATATTATGTCTTCATGATATACCTATTGCATATACAACAGAGATCTGGTAGATCCCATATAAAAGTATACACACGGGATATATAGATAGAGATATATATATATAAATGGATGAATAAGTGCTGTCTAATACCAACTGTGTGTAAGGAACGTGTGTATAGGTGTAGTTAGATTAGATACACACGTTCCTTACACACAGTTGGTATTAGACAGCACTTATTCATCCATTTATTTACATATACCTTTGGGATTACGTATGTTTTGGCACACACACATTTTTTTTCACATTATCATATAGTCAGTCATTTTATTTTATTCAAATGTTTAATTCTTATCACATTTTATTTTTATTTCATTTCGTTTATTCACCAACTATTCAGGTGTTCACATATTTATTAGACATATTTACAGCTCACAGTTTATTGGAACAATTTATTAAAACAAAATAAGTTAGACACTTTATTTTAGTTGGTTTAAATTTAATTTACTATAAAAGCATTTGCTTCATCTTTGCACTGAATTCACATATTCATGTGTATTCCCCCAACTCACACACATTGAACAGGTTTGTTAATCAAGGGTTTCTTTCAATTGAAGATCTAATTGAGTAATTAGACTATTAACTACACATGAAGTCACATATTTGAAACATTTTTGTATATATATATATGTGTATGTATGTATGTGTATGTATGTATGTGTATGTATATGTATGTATGTATGTGTATGTATGTATGTGTATGTATATGTATGTATGTGTATGTATGTATGTATGTATGTATGTGTGTGTGTATATATATGTATATGTATATGTGTATATATATATATATATATATATATATATATATATATATATAGCACTGTTTTTGGTGGTAGGGCAGCTATGACTAAGCACTGTTAAGTGTGAAACGCGTCAGTTCGTTTGTCCCATTTTTTGCTGTGGCTTGTATCTGTTGGACTTTTTACAAATAAAGGCTATATTCCGGAGTGCGGCTGTCCAGAACTTCCTTTTTGCCTCCTCTTTAACCACCTGCCGACCGGGCCATAGCTGAAAGACGGCTACAGCGTGGTCAGCTTATTCTGGGTGGACGTCCATGGACGTCCTCACAGAATCGCGTTCCCACGCGCCCCCCTGGGGTGCCCACACGGAAACATCCGTGACCAGCCGGGTCCCCGGATCACGGTAAACGGCCGCTAATAGCGGCCGTTTACCACGTGATCGCCCTGTCAAATGACAGAGCATCACTTGTAAGCAAACCGGCGTCATGTCATGACGCCGGTTCCTCCCTCCCCTCTCTGTATCGATCAGTACAGTGTGAGAGGTGAGAGGGGGAGAGATTGTTTTCAGCGCTGTGGGCACTACAGATCCAGCCCACAGTGCCAATACTCTGCCAATAAATTTTAACAGAAACAAAGAATTTTTTTTTTTTAAGAAAATTCAGTCTTTTTTGATTTATAGTGCAAAAAATAAAAAACCCAGCGGTGATTAAATACCACCAAAAGAAAGCTCTATTTGTGTGAAAAAAAGGACAAACATTTCATATGGGTACAGTGTTGCATGACTGAGTAATTGTCAAAGTGTGAGAGCACCGAAAGATGAAAATTGGTCTGGTTAGGAAGGGGGTTTAAGTGCCCGGTGGTCAAGTGGTTAAACATTCTAATAAGTGTTTTTGTTTTTAAACACATTGATCTGTTTATTAGCTTGAGCTCCAGAAGGTTTTACGTCCTTCATGATCAGACCATTTTTTTTTTTTGCTATTCAGCACTGTGTGGTCATGCAACACTGTACCCAGAAGAAATTTATATTTTTTTTTTCACACAAAGAGCTTTTTTTAGTGCCATTTAATCACCACTGGGCTCTTTATTTTAGGAATACAATTTTTTTAAAAATCTGGATAGGAGCCGACGGCTCCTCCACTCCTAGGATCTGGCTGCGAGCCGACGGCTCCTCCACTCCTAGGATCTGGCTGCGAGGTGACAGGTCCTCTTCTCCTAGGATCTGGATGAGAGGTGACAGGTCCTCCTCTCCTAGGATCTGGATGGGAGGTGACAGGTCCTCTTCTCCTAGGATCTGGATGGGAGGTGACAGGTCCTCTTCTCCTAGGATCTTGATGGGAGGTGAAGGCTTTTCAAGATCTTGCAGTCAGGCTGCTGTACAGTCAGAAGGTCGCTTCCTGAGTTACTACAAAGCCGCTTGTGTGCACACCAACACTGAACACAGCTGCTGGCCGATCCTAGGGTTACATACACCTGGGTGCAGAAATATTTCTGGCGCCCCCACATCTTACCAACTCCTCCCCTTTACAAATATTTCTATGGCAACGACTCAAACACAGATGCTCCCTTAAGAAGTCTTCGTTACCCTGGGATCCTCCCATGATCTTTTAACAATAAAGAAAATACAGGAAGAGAGTACACTAATGAGACCTGTAGGGGAGTCTCCGATGCACAGAGAGGGCTTCTGTTAAAGAGTATGTTAGAAAGAGCCCCCAGACATAGTACAGGAGACGGTCAGAGACTGCAGACATAGTACAGGAGACGGTCAGAGACTGCAGACATGATACAAGAGATGGTCAGAGACTGCAGTTCCTATGGACGTTAGTAGATAATGGCCGAATGGCCCTCTCACCTGACCCAGCGATACAGCAACAACGGTTCCTCTGATCAGGAGTCAGGTCACGTGGATTTGCCCATGTCGACTCCGCTGGGTAGCACCCAGATCTGTATTCCAGCAATGACTCCATTCCTTTCTCCACCAGGGATGGTGCTAGGCTGTGTGGCTTACCCTCTGGTGGCGCAGGGCAGTGGGGTTCTCTCTCTGATGGTGTTCCCTCAGCACTGTCCTCTCCCTCTGGAGTCCTGGGTGCACTTCCGGAAAGCTTTCCCGGTCTCTCTCTCTCTCATTCAGCTGAGCATGCTGTGTGGGCTGCAGTCTGTGTTACAGTGGGGCTGCCAGTCCTCAGGACTACATGTCCCACAATCCTCTTCTCTGCTCCTTTTTCTTCCCTGGCTGATATGAAGGTGGGGGAAGAGACATAGTGGGCAGCTGGCTGGCAAGCACCGCTCACTAGTAAAGCAGCACGTGAGGAGGAGAGGGAGGGGGGAAAAAGAAGAGCCCGCAGCTGCAGTGGCGTCACTAGGGTTGGGGTCACCCCCCCTTCCACCAACTATAGTCGCCCCTCAGTACAGACCCCCCTCCGTCAGTGCAGTTCCCACACCAAGTATAAACCCCTCCTTCAGTATAGACCCCCCAGGACAATCCACCCCCTCCATTAGTACACACGCCCCCAGGAAAACCCCCCTCCATTAGTACAGACCCCCCCAGGACAAACCACCCCCCTCCATTAGTACAGACCTCCCAGGACAAACCACCCCCCTCCATTAGTACACACGCCCCCAGGAAAACCCCCCTCCATTAGTACAAACCACCCCCCTCCATTAGTACAGACCCCCCCAGGACAAACCACCCCCCTCCATTAGTACAGACCCCCCCAGGACAAACCACCCCCCTCCATTAGTACAGACCCCCCCAGGACAAACCATCCCCCCTCCATTAGTACAGACCCCCCCAGGACAAACCATCCCCCCTCCATTAGTACAGACCCCCCCAGGACAAACCACCCCCCCTCCATTAGTACAGACCCCCCCAGGACAAACCACCCCCCCTCCATTAGTACAGACCCCCCCAGGACAAACCACCCCCCCTCCATTAGTACAGACCCCCCCAGGACAAACCACCCCCCCTCCATTAGTACAGACCCCCCCAGGACAAACCACCCCCCCTCCATTAGTACAGACCCCCCCAGGACAAACCACCCCCCCCTCCATTAGTACAGACCCCCCCAGGACAAACCACCCCCCTCCATTAGGGTACATAAAAACACCCGGGCGGCAGCTGGAGAGGACGGTGTGCAGTCGCGCCGCCCGGGTGGAGAGCACTTTACAGCAGGCAGTAGCGATGTCTCGTTCTTTTGAATCGATTCTTTTCAGTGAACTGATTGAATCGATTCATCTGAGTGAACTGATCCGTTTTAAACTGTTCACTATGCACTCAGTACATAGCATAGCAGAGCAGGCCTGGTAATATGATCCTAGAGTGAGAGCTCCGCCCCTCCCTGCAACCAATCAGCATGCTCAAGGCACAGTGACACTCAGGAACTGTATACAAACTTAAAGTGGAGTACCACCCAAAAATGGAACTTCCGCTTTTCGGAACCCTCCCCCCCTCCGGTGTCACATTTGGCACCTTTCAGGGGGGAGGAGGGAGCAGACACCTGTCTAATACAGGTATTTGCTCCCACTTCCTGGCATAGATCACTGCGGCACTTGCGATGACCTACGCCACTTCCGCCGCCTACACTCTCCTCCACCGCTGTATTCTGGGAGACACACAGAACACAGCAGGGACCTGAGAGGACGCGCAGCGCAACTCGCCCATGTGCAGTAGGGAACCAGGAAGTGAAGCTGCATGGCTTCACTTCCTTATTCCCTTACCGAGGATGGTGGTGGCAGCAGCCGAGAGCCGAAGGACGGATTGGCTTGAGCTGCCGACATCGCGGGCTCCCTGGGACAGGTAAGTGTCCATATATTAAAAGTCAGCAGCTGCAGTATTTGTAGAGGCTGGCTTTTAATATTTTTTTTTTTCAGCGAACCTCCGCTTTAAAATGAGTCAAGAGTACACAGTACACCGAGTTAGAGAATCAATGAGTTGTTAGAACACAGTACACTGAAAAAACCGTGAAACACCACCAGTACTTTACAGTGCATAATGAGGCCCCTTTCACACTGGTGTGACTTGTCCTGCGACTTGGGACTACAAAGTCGCATGACAAGTGGTACCCCATGATTTCCAATGAGTACCACTCATATCTGTGCGTCTTCAAGTCAAAGCGACTTCAAAGTAGTCCCTGCACTACTTTGGTCCGATTTTGATGCGACTTGAGGCAGAGACCTCAAGATTACATAGGTATTGCTTCAAGTCGCATCAAAATTGCATCAAAGTCACGGTAAAAATCATGGCAAAAATTGCACGACTTTCAAGTCGCACAAGTGTGAAAGGAGCCCAACGATTGGATTTTTCTACCGTGGGTACTTCACCCGCCCATGGTAGTAAAATCCGATCATTTTTCCTGTGCATGCGCTGTAAAGACTACGGACAAATCTGATGACTAGCAATGTTAACTGTGAAGTTGTCCCATCAGAATGAGGTTGACATGCACAAAAAACGCTTTTCATCTACACAGCTTTTTGTGCATCATCAAAATTGATGATAATGACTAATCTGACAAAGTGTGGTCTGACACAATAGGATTGTCCTCTGAACAAGGAACTAAATACAAGTAAATGTCCCCCCAGGACCTCCCAACCTTCTGTGAAGAATCATTCTTCTGATTCTAATCATTTAAGAAGGTTGAGTGAGAGGTTTAGTTAACTTGCTTGTCAGTAGAATCAGCAAATGAACCGAAGAACCGATTCACTTAAAAGATCCGGTGTTGTGCTGAGAATGGTTTCCCGTCGAAATCTGTTCCCCCGTCTCTTGGCTGAGATCGGAACTCCGCCTCTACAGCCCTCTGCACTGCCGCTCCTCCCACTCTCCCCTAAATACTAATCATCCTTCTACCGTCCCCGCCCCCGTGCCCGTCCCCCACACAAATATATATGTATATATTATCACTCCTTATAAAATATATATATGGTACAATATTATTACTCCTTCCATATATGTGTGTATGTGTGTCTGTGTGTGTGTGTGTGTGTGTGTGTGTATATGTGTGTGTGTGTGTGTATATATATATATATATATATATTACACACATGTCATCATTATTATCCCTTCATATTAATGTGTCTAATTTATTCTTACCCCTCCTACGTCTTCATTATTATCCCCGCCTATTATTTAATATTATTGAACACTGGAAATTCTCCCCACAGTCCCTATTATTATTATTATTATTCCTACCACCTATTATATATCTATCAGTATTCCAGTCATTATTATCATCTCTTCCTATTATTTTATCTAATTTTTTATTGCGCCTCCTATTATTTTATATTCATTGTTAATCCTTCAATTATTTTAGATTATTGTTACACCTCCTATTATTTTATCTAATGTATTATTACCCCCTCCCAGTGGCAGATGGGGCTGAAAATTTTTTTGGGGGGGCGCAAACAAATTGAAAAAAAAAAATCTTTAAAACGCAGTCACTGTGCACATCCATTTCTCTGACTGCTCTACTCGTTGTATAAATCATCCTCACTCTTTTTTCTTACCCCAGACCCTTTCTGTCCAGGGGGAATGGATTCTGGTAGCAAGCTGACTGTGTGTTAAATTTGGTGTTATCGCTCTCACTCTCTCATACTGGTCACTGGAAGTTCAACATGGCACCTCATGGCAAAGAACTCTCTGAGGATCTGAAAAAAAGAATTGTTGCTCTACATAAAGATGGCCTAGGCTATAAGAAGATTGCCAAGACCCTGAAACTGAGCTACAGCATGGTGGCCAAGACCATACAGCGGTATAACAGAACAGGTTCCACTCAGAACAGACCTCGCCATGGTCCACCAAAGAAGTTGAGGTCACGTGCTCAGCGTCATATCCAGAGGTTGTCTTTGGAAAATAGATGTATCAGTGCTGCCAGCATTGCTGCAGAGGTTGTAGGGGTGACTGTGTCAGCCTGTCAGTGCTCAGACCATATGCCGCACAATGCATCAAATTGGTCTGCATGGCTGTCGTCCCAGAAGGAAGCCTCTTCTAAAGATGATGCACAATAAAGCCTGCAAACAGCTTGCTGAAGACAAGCAGACTAAGGACATGGATTACTGGAACCATGTCCTGTGGTCTGATGAGACCAAGATAAACGTATTTGGTTCAGATAGTGACAAGCGTGTGTGGGGGCAACCAGGTGAGGAGTACAAAGACAAGTGTGTATTGTCTACAGTCAAGCATGGTGGTGGGAGTGTCATGGTCTGGGGCTGCATGAGTGCTGCCGGTGTGCTAAAAAAAAACCTTGACTCGTGCAGAAGTTCAACCGCATCACTTCTGGAGTGGCTACGTCACAAAACAGCTGATCGCAGGGCTGCACTGCGCATGCGCTGCTTCACCATGCCTATACCCCGCATGCGCAGACGCTCATTTCATTTGGGAAAAAATTATAGACTCGAGTGGGTAGGCGGAGGCGGTGCGAGTTGCTTAATTACATCATCAGCAGCACCGCCTCCAGCACCGCCCCTAGCCTGCTCTGGAGAAGGGGGCGGGCCCCCTTGCAACTTAGCACTGTGTATATCAACGGGACCAAGGTTAAGAGAAAATATCCAGCTGCACCGCCTTCAGCTCTGCCCTCGCCCCTAGCCTGCTCTGCTGAAGGGGGGCGGGCCCCGTGCATAATAGCACTGTGTATATCAATGGCAGGTCCAGGAAAAATATAGAGCTGTGCCTGTGGGAGGGGCCAAGCCTTTGTATAGAAGACATTCCTCATCAATATGAGCATCCACACTGCATGATGTACATAATGTGAAGGGCTGTTCAATCTGTTCAGGAACGAAAACAGCAGCCTGACACATGGAGCCTCCGCTTACACAAATCTGTCTGTACACAGCCCTGCAAAATACATAAAAGGGAGGTCAAGGAAAATTATAGAGCAGTGTCTGTGACAGTTGGTGCGCAAAAATTTGGGGGGGCGCAAACAAACTGAAAAATACTGAAACCACCCCAGCCCCCCCCAATCAATTGCAGCCTGTCAAATGCAGCAACTTGTGCCCCTCAAACGCAGCCACTTGTGCCCCTCATACGCAGCCACTTGTGCCCCTCATACGCAGCCACTTGTGCCCCTCATACGCAGCCACTTGTGCCCCTCATACGCAGCCACTTGTGCCCCTCATACGCAGCCACTTGTGCCCAGTATATGCAGCCAGGCGCGTTCCCCAACTCGACTGTTACTTCACTAACCCCCCCACGCAGCTGGGCTAGTGGCACTTACCGAGTGACGGGCTTCCTCCTCTTCTGTAGCGGCGGCTGTGGCCCCTGTGCCCGCTCGGCTCCTCAGGCTTCTATAGTATGTGTCTATAGTATGCCTGTAAAGGGGGGCATGTTTCCCGTAATTATAACAGTCTGACAGCAAAATGACATTTCTAAAGGAAAAAAAGTCATGTAAAATTACTATCGCTAGCGCCAGCTATAATGAATTGTCGGTCCGGCAATACACATAAAAGTTAATTGATAAAAATGGCATTGAGTTTCCCCACAGGGGAACCCCAAACCAAAATTTAAAAAAAAAAACTGCGTGGGGGTCCCCCTAAATTCCATACCAGGCCCTTATCCGAGCATGCAACCTGGCAGGCCGCAGGAAAAGAGGGAGGGGGGGACAAGAGAGCGCCCCCCCTCCTTAACCATACCAGGCCACATGCCCTCAACATTGGGAGGGTGCTTTGGGGTAGCCCCCAAAGCACCTTGTCCCCATGTTGATGGGGAGAAGGATCTCATCCCCACAACCCTTGCCCGGTGGTTGTGGGGGTCTGTGGGTGGGGGGCTTAGCGGAATCTGGAAGCCCCCTTTAACAAGGGGACCCCCAGATCCCGCCCCCCCCCCCCGTGTTATTTGGTAATGGGGTAAAAATGTACCACTACCATTTCACAAAAAAAGTATCAAAAAGGTTAAAAAAACACAAGAGATGGTTTTTGACAAGTCCTTTATTCGTTTCTTCTTCTTTCCGCTTCTTCTTCCTACATCTTCTGGTCTTCCTTCGGTGTTCTTTTTCTTTTTCCTCCATCTTCCTTCTTCTCCATCTTCCTTCTTCTCCATCTTCTCGTCCTGCATCTTCCTGCGGCTTTTTCTCCGCTCAGTCCGCATGATCCGCCTCAGTGGGGGTCTTCAGCCGTGTGACGCTTCGGTTCTTCTGACACGCCCCACCCTCCGTTATATAAGAAGTGTCAGAAGAACCGAAGCGTCACACAGCGGAAGACTCCCACTGAGGCGGATCGTGCGGACGGAGCGGAGAAGAAGCCGGGGGAAGATGCGGGACGAGAAGAGCAGAGGAAGAAAAAGATGGAGAAGAAGAAGATGGAGGAAGTAGAAGAACACTGAAGGAAGACCAGAAGAAAGAAGATGAAAGAAGAAGCGGAAAGAAGAAGAAATAAAGGACTTGTCAAAAACTGTTTTGTGTTTTTTAACCTTTTTGTGAAATGGTAGGGGTACATTCGTACCCCATTACCAATTCACACAGGGGGGGCGGGATCTGGGGGTCCCCTTGTTAAAGGGGGCTTCCAGATTCCGATAAGCCCCCCGCCTGCAGACCCCCAAAACCACCGGGCAACGGTTGTGGGGATGAGGCCCTTCTCCCCATCAACATGGGGACAACGTGCTTTGGGGGGCTACCTCAAAGCACCCTCCCAATGTTGAGGGCATGTGGCCTGGTATGGTTCAGGAGGGGGGGCGCTCTCTCGCCCCCCTCTTTTCCTGAGGCCTGCCAGGTTGCGTGCTCGGAGAAGGGTCTGAAATGGATTTTTGGGGGGGCCCCACACCATTTTTTTTTAAATTTTGGTTCGGGGTTCCCCTGTGGGGAAATTCCATGCCGTTTCTAGCAATGAACTTTTATGTGTATTGCCAGACCGACAATTCATTATAGCCGGTGCTAGCGATAGTAGTTTTACATGACTTTTTTCCTTTAGAAATGTCATTTTGCTGTCAGACTGTTCTAAACACAGGAAAGATGCGCCACTTTACAGGCATACTATAGACACCCCCAGGTACGAAATTTAAAGGGATATTACACTTTTATTGTTTCACTTTAAGCATTATTAAAATCACTGCTCCCGAAAAAATGTCAGTTTTTAAAACTTCTTTTTGCATTGATCCATGTCCCCAGGGGCAGGACCCGGGTCCCCAAACACTTTTTATGACAATAACTTGCATATAAGCCTTTAAAATGAGCACTTTTGATTATTCATGTTCGTGTCCCATAGACTTTAACAGTGTTCGCACAAATTTTTTTGCCTGTTCGCATGTTCTGGATGCGAACCAAACCGGGGGGTGTTCGGCTCATCCCTAGCCATGAGGTGCCATGTTGAACTTCCAGTGACCAGTATGAGAGAGTGAGAGCGATCACACTAAATTTAACACACAGTCAGCTTGCTACCAGAATCCGTTCCCCCTGGACAGAAAGGGTCTGGGGTAAGAAGGAAGAGTGAGGATGATTTATACAAAGAGTAGAGCAGTCAGAGAAACAGATGTGCACAGTGGCTGCATTTAAAGATTTTCTTTTTAAGATTTTTTTCAGTTTGTTTGCGCCCCCCCCAAAAAATTTTCAGCACCATCTGCCACTGGGAGGGGGTAATAATAAATTAGATAAAATAATAGGAGGTGTAACAGTGATATAAAATAATAGAAGGATTAACATTGAATATAAAATAATAGGAGCCGTAATAATAAATAAAATAATAGGAAGAGATGATAATGATGACGTGTATACTGATAGATATATAATAGGTGGTAGGAATAATAATAATAATAATAATAATAGGGACTGTGGGGAGAATTTCCAGTGTTCAATAATATTAAATAATAGGCGGGGATAATAATGAAGACGTAGGAGGGGTAAGAATAAATTAGACACATTAATATGAAGGGATAATAATGATGACATGTGTATAGTTTATTATATATATATATATGGAAGGAGTAATAATATTGTACCAGATATATATATTATAAGGAGTGATAATATATACCTATATATTTGTGTGGATGGACTAATAATATTGTACAGGGGATGCGCACGGGGACTGTAGGATGATGTTTAGCATTCGGGGGAGAGTGGGAGGAGCGGCAGTGCAGAGGGCTGGAGAGGCGGAGTTCCCGACTCAGCCAAGAGATGGGGGAACAGATTTCGACGGGGAAACCATTCTCGGCACAACACCGGACTTCCCATCAGTAGCAGGCAGGAGTGAGATACACAGAGGGGAGGAAAACGAGTCAGGCACGGACCGCCCCGCCCCCTCCTGAATACACAGAGACCATCCGGTCTAATTCTGATCTAATCTCCTGCTGTTTTCCTTCTCCGAAAGGAGGAGGGAGGGGCTTCTGCAGTAAATCCGGCGAATGACGGTTGGTCCTCATCCTGCAGTCATTTGTATTCCCCGCGAAAAAACTCATCGACATAGAAGTGGATTCCACACTACAGACCAAACCCCGCCCACATGTCACAAAAGGGAGACTTTAATTGGTGAATGTAGGGAGGCGGGATTTCAAGCGGCAAATAGGATTGCGGTGTCTCTTCATACACCATCTGGGCGCTGCAAGTCCGGAGAAACTGGCAGCAATTTTCCCGGAGCAGCATGGAGTCCCCGTACACCCTTCTACCGGGAGGTGAGTTATGGGGGGCGGTAATACCGGGGAGGTACTGCGGGACTAATGACAGCCGACCGTCCTGTCCGGACAATGAGCACCGGAGACCCCGACCTGTACCGGACATCTCATCGTACATTATTAGAGCTCCATCCCCCAACACCGATAGGGAGGGGAGACATTATATCCAATACATCCAGGGATAGGAATACAGGGGGGGGGGCAATCAGTGCAGAGCCCCCCCAGAGGATACCAATACCCAGAGCCGGGGGCCGTACCATGACACCCAATGGGCATTTACAGAGGGGCGGCAGTGATAGGTGGGCAGCGTGAAGGGATACAGTCATAGTGACCCGGACCCTGCTCAGGGGGGGCGGGGCGGGAACCCATTCACATTAGATCCCATGTATCTTCACCCTGCTGAGATGGGGTGGAGTCCATGTATCATGATGAATGTTCTGTTCCACAGCAGAGACAAGACCCCGCCTTCTCCGGACTCAGTTTCTGCGCTTCTGTGAGTTGTCTCCTCCCCCTCCTTCCCTGTCTCCTCCCCCTCCTCCCCCTGTCTCCACCCCCTCCTTCCCTGTCTCCACCCCCTCCTTCCCTGTCTCCTCCCCCTCCTTCCCTGTCTCCTCCCCCTGTCTCCTCCCCCTCCTTCCCTGTCTCCTCCCCCTCCTTCCCTGTCTCCTCCCCCTGTCTCCACCCCCTCCTTCCCTGTCTCCTCCCCCTGTCTCCACCCCCTCCTTCCCTGTCTCCACCCCCTCCTTCCCTGTCTCCTCCCCCTGTCTCCACCCCCTCCTTCCCTGTCTCCTCCCCCTGTCTCCACACCCTCCTTCCCTGTCTCCTCCCCCTGTCTCCACCCCCTCCTTCCCTGTCTCCCCCCCCTGTCTCCACCCCCTCCTTCCCTGTCTCCTCCCCCTGTCTCCACCCCCTCCTTCCCTGTCTCCTCCCCCTGTCTCCACCCCCTCCTTCCCTGTCTCCTCCCCCTGTCTCCACACCCTCCTCCCCTGTCTCCTCCCCTGTCTCCACCCCCTCCCGACTTCTCCATTCAAGTCAGACGCCGCTTGTGTCTTCTCACCTCCCTCTTCGCTTACTACCGCCTCTCCCACCACCTGTCCTCAGTCATGGCGGGACCCGCTGGGGGATAAACATGCTCTCTAGCTGGAGCCAAAGTAGTGAGAGTGGAGGGCGGGCGGAATCGGGAATGTTCCAACATTGCGGGGCACAGGGCCGTGTTGTCTTCTACACCCTGAGGGAGAGACTAAGACTTCTCCTGACCCCCCTGTACTGGGAACATCCTATATTTGGGGTTGTGACAGGAGCCAGCATGGGGGAGGGGCGAGTCCTGGACATGCTGGGTCTTGTAGTGTACAGACAGTAGGGGGGACCCCTGTGTTCATTCAGAGACCTAAATCCAAAGCCCCCCAACAGGGCTAATAAAAAAATATATATAGTAAACAAAAACCACTGACACCACCCACCGCCCCACTGACACCTTCCACTTCCATTGCCACTGTCCTCTGCCCCACTGACACCATCCTGACACCGTCCTCTGTGCTATTGACACCATCTACTGACGCCATCCTCTGCCCTACTGACGCCATTCACTACCCCCATCCTCTGACACTGTCCACTGCCCCGCTGACACCATCCTACTGACACTGTCCACTGACACCATCCTGTGCCCTACTGACACCGTCCTCTGCCCCCGTCCTCTGCCCCACTGCCACCGTCCACAGCCCTACTGACACCGTCCACTGCCACCATCCTCTGCCCTACTTACACTGTCCTGTGCCCTACTGACACTGTCCACTGCCCCGCTGACACCATCCTCTGCCCCGCTGACACCATCCTCTGCCCCGCTGACACCGTCCTCTGCCCCACTGACACCGTCCTCTGCCCCACTGACACCGTCCTACTGACACTGTCCACTGACACCATCCTGTGCCCTACTGACACTGTCCACTGCCCCCGTCCTCTGCCCCACTGTCACCGTCCTCTGCCCCACTGTCACCGTCCTCTGCCCCACTGACACCGTCCTACTGACACTGTCCACTGACACCGTCCTGTGCCCTACTGACACCGTCCTGTGCCCTACTGACACCGTCCTGTGCCCTACTGACACCGTCCTGTGCCCTACTGACCCCGTCCTGTGCCCTACTGACCCCGTCCTGTGCCTCACTGACCCCGTCCTGTGCCTCACTGACCCCGTCCACTGCCTCACTGACCCCGTCCACTGCCTCACTGACCCCGTCCACTGCCTCACTGACCCCGTCCACTGCCTCACTGACCCCGTCCACTGCCTCACTGACCCCGTCCACTGCCTCACTGACCCCGTCCACTGCCTCACTGACCCCGTCCACTGCCCCACTGACCCCGTCCACTGCCTCACTGACCCCGTCCACTGCCTCACTGACCCCGTCCACTGCCTCACTGACCCCGTCCACTGCCTCACTGACCCCGTCCACTGCCCCACTGACACCATCCACTGACACCCACTGCCCTATTGACACCATCCACTGCCCTATTGACACCATCCTCCTGCCCTATTGACACCATCCTCCTGCCCTATTGACACCATCCTCCTGCCCTATTGACACCATCCTCCTGCCCTATTGACACCATCCTCCTGCCCTATTGACACCATCCTCCTGCCCTACTGACACCATCCTCCTGCCCTACTGACACCATCCTCTGACACCGTTCTCTGCCCTACTGACATCATCCTCTGACACCGTCCTCTGCCCTACTGCCACCATCCACTGACACCCACTGCCCTACTGACACATCCACTGCCACCGTCCACAGCCCTACTGCCACCGTCCACAGCCCTACTGCCACCGTCCACAGCCCTACTGCCACCGTCCACAGCCCTACTGCCACCGTCCTCTGCCCCGCTGACACCGCCCACTGCCTTGCTGACACCGCCCACTGCCTTGCTGACACCGCCCACTGCCTTGCTGACACCGCCCACTGCCTTGCTGACACCGCCCACTGCCTTGCTGACACCGCCCACTGCCTTGCTGACACCGCCCACTGCCTTGCTGACACCGCCCACTGCCTTGCTGACACCGCCCACTGCCTTGCTGACACCGCCCACTGCCTTGCTGACACCGCCCACTGCCTTGCTGACACCGCCCACTGCCTTGCTGACACCGCCCACTGCCTTGCTGACACCGCCCACTGCCTTGCTGACACCGCCCACTGCCTTGCTGACACCGCCCACTGCCTTGCTGACACTGCCTTGCTGACACCGCCCACTGCCTTGCTGACACTGCCTTGCTGACACTGCCTTGCTGACACTGCCTTGCTGACACTGCCTTGCTGACACTGCCTTGCTGACACTGCCTTGCTGACACTGCCTTGCTGACACTGCCTTGCTGACACTGCCTTGCTGACACTGCCTTGCTGACACTGCCTTGCTGACACTGCCTTGCTGACACCGCCTTGCTGACACCGCCTTGCTGACACCATCCTCTGCCCTACGGACACCGTCCTCTGCCCTACTGACACCATCCTCTGCCACCGTCCTCTGCCCTACTGACACCATCCTCTGCCACCGTCCTCTGCCCTACTGACACCATCCACTGACACCGTCCACTGACAAAGTCCTCTGACACCGTCCTCTGCCCCACTGACACCGTCCTGTGCCCCACTGACACCTTCCTCTGCCCCACTGACACCGTCCTCTGACACCGTCCTGTGCCCCACTGACACCGTCCTGTGCCCCACTGACACCGTCCTGTGCCCCACTGACACCATCCACTGACACCGTCCTCTGCCCTACTGACACCATCCACTGACACCCACTGCCCTACTGACACCGTCCTCTGACACCGTCCTCTGACACCGTCCTCTGACACCGTCCTCTGACACCGTCCTCTGCCCCACTGACACCGTCCACTGACACCGTCCTCTGCCCCACTGACACCGTCCACTGACACCGTCCTCTGCCCCACTGACACCGTCCACTGACACCGTCCTCTGCCCCACTGACACCGTCCACTGACACCGTCCTCTGCCCCACTGACACCGTCCACTGACACCGTCCTCTGCCCCACTGACACCGTCCACTGACACCGTCCTCTGCCCCACTGACACCGTCCACTGACACCGTCCTCTGCCCTACTGACACCGTCCACTGCCCTACTGACACCGTCCACTGCCCTACTGACACCGTCCACTGCCCTACTGACACCGTCCACTGCCCTACTGACACCGTCCACTGCCCTACTGACACCGTCCACTGCCCTACTGACACCGTCCACTGCCCTACTGACACCGTCCACTGCCCTACTGACACCGTCCACTGCCCTACTGACACCGTCCACTGCCCTACTGACATCTACTGACACCCACTGCCCTACTGACACCATCTACTGACACCCACTGCCCTACTGACACCATCTACTGACACCCACTGCCCTACTGACACCATCTACTGACACCCACTGCCCTACTGACACCATCTACTGACACCCACTGCCCTACTGACACCATCTACTGACACCCACTGCCCTACTGACACCATCTACTGACACCCACTGCCCTACTGACACCATCCACTGACATTATCCTCTCCCCTACTGACACTGTCCACTGCTCTACTACTGACACCATCCACTGCTACCATCCTGTGCCCTACTGCCACCATCTACAGCCCTACTACTGACACCGTCCACTGACACCATCCTCTGCCCTACTGACACAGTCCTCTGCCCTGCCCCACTAACACCATTAGAGACCCCCAAATCCGTCCTCTGCACTTGAAAGTATTTAAAAATGTCAAGATCAGCGCTTTTGAATACTTTATTTTTTAAAACTGGCACCTTTAAGATCTCAGTAATCCGGGAAGTGATGTCATGACATTGCTTCTGGGTTACTAGATCCGAGACAAGCATCAGCTTTGTTCGGGTCTTCGGCCAGCCGGTGGACGTGCCCGCTGGTTGGTCGGGCCTCCTGGTGGGACGGGAGAGCCCAGGTGAGCAGCGGAAGGCGGGGACATCCCTTCCTGCTGATTATATAACAGCCAAGCGGATGTCGAGTCGCATCGGTTGGTATTACGATAAAGCTGACTGTCTGCTCTAAAGCACCATTGAAGACAAATGCCGACAAAAACCCTAAGAACACCATCCCTACAGTTAAAGCATTTGTTAAGCCAAAAAAAAATCCCCGTTCCTTTAAATTGGTTGTATACCCTTTTTTTAATTTTTACCTATAGGTAAGCCTATAATAAGGCTTACCTGTAGGTAAAATGAATATCTCCTAAACCTGTACAGTTTAGGAAATATTCACTTTGCATGCAGCCGCTGACGTCAGCGGCGCATGCGCTGTGAAGGCCACATACCACCAAGGTAACAAAGGAATGGCTCAAGAAGCACATTAAGGTCATGGAGTGGCCTAGCCAGTCCCCAGACCTTAATCCTATAGAAAATTTTTGGAGGGAACTGAAACTTCAGAGTTGCCAAGCGACAGCCAAGAAACCCTAAAGTGTTTGTGAACCCATATAAGTAAATCTATGCCAGCCCCTCTATTAGAGCTAGGCATAGCACACTGTACATGTTTTAAAAAACAAGAGGCTTGTAAATACCGTTTTATGGTGATCTTCAGGCCGGTCACGTGACCCGCGGCCGCTTTACATTTCCAATACCGCAGGAGGGGCTGAGATCTCTCTCTGATGTCAGCCGGGGAGATCACATGGCCGCTCAGCCCCTCCTACAGTAGCCCCAGAAACCGTCCGAGAGTCACATGACTGGCCTGAAGAGCGCTCTGATCGGTGTTTAAAAGCCTCATTTTTGTAAGAGGTATGTACAGTGTGGTACACCAGGCTATAATAGAGGGGCTGGCACTGAGCATTTTGAATATTTGATCTGTAATAGCGGCTGGGGGCAAGGACGAACAGGCAGGGAAGGAGGGGGAGAGAGGAGAGCAGAGGACAGCTGCAGGTGACAGAGGCACATACACTGACTACTATAGTCAGGGCTCAGCCGCCCCGATTTTCATGGTCAGCGCAGAGAGGGGAATACAGGCAGTGGCAGGATCAGACAGGTTTTTACAGTTTAGAGGGAGGCTGATTACACTGCACAGTGCTATTTAATCTGCTTTAAGGGACTAGAATTTGTTTTCTCTCCTTTTTGTGTTTTGTGCCCCCCCCCCCTCCTCTCCACCAAGTACTGAGTCAGGTTTTACTTGGGGGGGAATACTTATTTTACTCACTGAACTGCAGGGCTGAAACAACTACCGGTAATCTATTAATCGACAACTAATCGATTATGAAATGAATCGATTACTATTTTAATAATTGATTAATCGGCCAGTAACATAATGGGTTTAAAAAAAAAACTAAAACAAGCCCTTTTATAGTACACAAATAGCAAATAATCGCTACTGTAGATGTTACTTTCACAGTTCTACAGTAAAAAAAAAATTAACTCCTTACAGTAGTGATCTGCTTTTTTTTTTTTTTTTTTTCTATTATAAAGGGCTAATTTTAGTTTTTTTTAACCCCATTATGTTACTAAACATCTTAGACCTGGTTCACATCTATTTTTTTTTTTGGGTGCTTTTTTGCAGAAGTGCACTGCAGTTCATTTACATGGTTTCCCATTGGACACGTTCACATCTAGGCTTTTTGAAAAGGGTCAGGATCTTTTTGTTTAAACGCAAAAACGGTGCTTTTTTTGGTTCAATTTATTTCAATGGAGAAGCTGCAGAAAAGCATTTAATGCATTTTTACAGCAATTTATGTTTTTTAATCTGCCCAACAACAAATTGGCCAAAAAAAAAAATGCAAAAAACGCAAATTGCCGCAAAAATCAAAACTCACAGCAAAAAGCACTGCAGAAACAGATCAAAAGCAAACTGCCTGGGTGAGACCCGAGCCTTATGCTGACGACACCGATCGATGAGTGAAAGACGTGACGTGAAATCTTTGTATATTCGCTGAATGAAAGAATGTTGTTTGAAATTTTCACTTTTTAACATT
Source organism: Lithobates clamitans (assembly GCA_037952925.1). Classification (NCBI taxonomy): domain Eukaryota; kingdom Metazoa; phylum Chordata; class Amphibia; order Anura; family Ranidae; genus Lithobates; species Lithobates clamitans. The sequence goes on from JBBGZY010002602.1 coordinate 116,245, forward strand.
GTTTTTAAAATTAATGTAACTTCTGAAAGAAAACCACATACACTGTCAGAAAATTCCTTTGACCAGGAAGTTTTCTATTTCCAAATTTTTCCCGTCACTGTGGTTGAAAATGAACGTCGACTTGACCCCACTAATGATTAGAAAATCGAACGAACGTTCTTAAAATGACATTTTTTTTTTTTTGAAGGAAGACATTTGATCTCTGAGTCTGATAATATTCATCAGATTCACCCTTTAATAATATGTACAGTATCTCTCTTCTCTAACAGTTTATACAGTATATCTCCTCTAATAGTATATACAATATATCTCTTCTGCCTGTTATTCTCAGAGTGGATTAGATATTTTGCTCCCTAACCATATAGTTGGTTATTTATATTTACCACTGCATAGAGATATTTAGGAATAAATTGCCTTTTTTTTTTTTTTTTTAAACTTTACATATTAACTAAATTATACGGCACTTTTTTTTTTTTTAAGGTTATTAACCGATTAATCGAAACAATAATCGGCCAACTAATCGATTATGAAAATAATAATAATAGTTGCAGCCCTAATGAACTGCAACTCAATTTATAACATTTGTATCGTATTTTTTTCTGGATTTTTGGGTGATAGTTTGTCATAGAAGATACACCTATGATAAGAAATGAAGAGTCTAAAAAAATTTAAGTGGGCAAATAATAATTTTCCCCACTGTATACAGGGGGGGGGGTCATCTGTACACAGCCACACCCCCTTCTCCTGTGGATGAGATAAATGGGATCTAGTGACACATAATATCAGATCCATCCAGGACTAGTAATGGGGAATCGCTCTGTGCCCCATAGATGTCACACAAGATCAACCTGGATATGTTCCATCAGATCTGTAATGATACATCCAGGATCACCCTGTATAGAGGATGGTTCTACCTGGATGGGATACATGGGATCTAGTGATACATAATATCAGATCCATCCAGGAATATGAGGGGGGGGAGTCACCTGTACACAAGCCACCCCCTACCTGTATAGGAGGATGGCTCTACCTGGAGGTGATACATGGGATCTCTAGTGATACATTATATCAGATCCATCCAGAAGTAGTTATGGGGAGGGGGTCATCTGTACACAGCCCCCTCCTCCGGTATAGAGGATGGTTCTACCTGGATGGGATATAGTGATACATAATAACAGATTCATCCAGAAGGAATAGTTCTACAGGCGATGTACACAGCTATGTCCCCTATTTACGTCAGGATGGTGCCCCCCCCCTTTGCATTACTATTTCCTGAATGCATCTGATATAGATTTATGCATTTTAAATATGATGTATCAGCGCCAGGAAATGATTGATGATTTTCTATACACAGCCCTCTCCTGTATAGATATCTACCTGGATGGGATCTAGTGGTACAGAACATCAGATCCAGTCAGGAATGGGTATACAGGGGGGGGGGGGTCATCTGTACACAGCACCCCCTCTAATAGAGGATGGTTCTACCAGGATGTGATATATAGAAACTAGTGACATATCAGATCCATCCAGGAATAGTAATGGGGAATCGCTCTGTCCCCTATAGATGTCACACAAGATCTACTCAGATATGTCCCATCAGATCTGTAATAATACATCCAGGATCACCCTGTACACAGCCACCCCCACCAATTCTGTACACATCTACCTGGATGGGATCTAGTAATACACAATATCAAATCCATCCAGTAATACACAATATCAAATCCATCTAGTAATAGGCATTGAAGGAGAGGGGGGGGATCTTTACACAGCCCCACAATAGAGGATTGTTCTACATGGGATCTAGTGATACACATCAGATCCATCCAGGAATAAAGGATATGTACACAGCTATGTCCCCATTGATGTCAGAGTGACCCCCTCCCCCACACATTTCCCTGGATGGATGCGATATATAGATGGATGGCTGTCAATGCTCAGTATATGATGTATCAGATACAGCCAGGTAATGATCGATCATTTCCTCACCTCCTGATAATTAGATACATCCGGGAAGACCCCATACACAGCCCCCCTACTGTATAGAGGATGGTTCTACCTGGATGTTATACAGAATAATCAGATCCATCCAGGAATAGCTATACAGGAGATGTACACAGCTCTGTCCCCTATAGATGTCAGGGTGACCCTCTTCTATCTCCCCCCAATACATTACTATTCTCTGAATGTATCAGATATAGATGTATACATTTCAAAATTTTGAATATGATGTATCGGATACATCCAGGTAATGATTGATGATTTTCTGAACTCTGATAGTTAGATACATCCAGGATGCCCTTGTACACAGACCCCTCCCCCCATCCTGTACACGGACCCCTCCCCCCCATCCTGTACACGGACCCCTCCCCCCCATCCTGTACACGGACCCCTCCCCCCCATCCTGTACACGGACCCCTCCCCCCCATCCTGTACACGGACCCCTCCCCCCCATCCTGTACACGGACCCCTCCCCCCCATCCTGTACACAGACCCCTCCCCCCATCCTGTACAGGGACCCCTCCCCCCATCCTGTACACGGACCCCTCCCCCCCATCCTGTACACGGACCCCCCCCCCCATCCTGTACACGGACCCCCCCCCCATCCTGTACACGGACCCCCCCATCCTGTACACGGACCCCCCATCCTGTACACGGACCCCCCCCCATCTTGTACACAGACCCCTCCCCCCCATCCTGTACACAGACCCCTCCCCCCCCTTCCTGTACACAGACCCCTCCCCCCATCCTGTATAGAGGATGGCTCTACCTGGATGTGATCCATAACAGATCCATCCAGAAGGAATAGTTACAGAAGATGTACACACCTGTGTCCCCTATTGATGTCAGGGTGACGCCCTCACACCCCATTACTATTCCCTGAATGTCTCTGATATAGATGGATGCATCCTAAAGTATAGAATATGACGTATCAGATACATCCAGGTAATGATCGATCATTTTCTCACCTCCTGATAATTAGATACATCCAGGATCATTCTGTACAATACCTGCTTCCCCTCCCCCAGCTGGAAATTCAATGTATGACTTCTCTCCAGTGATTAGCTAGAAACTGCAAAGCTGCTGAAGTGACCATGAAGTCATTCACTCTCTGTTAATCATAATAATACAAAGTGTTCACCGCCTCTCCTCTAAATGAGAGGTTCTGACCGTAGCCAATTGCATATACATATATAAAAAGGATTTTTATCCCTGGGGTGGTCTATATAGTAGGCACCCCAGGGGTAAAATAGACAGCTACTTTTGGTCAGAAAGGGCTCTCTACACAGTTGTAAAAAAAAGAGTTTGTATCAAATTTTATTATGGTGATATTCACCTGAATCATTAAAAAACAATTCTGTTACTTTATATAAGGGTTAATAAATTCATATCCTCTAACAGTGTGTTAATATAAGGAAATGATCTCTTGAGTAAAGCTACACCGGCACATTTAACATGTTGCAGATAACTGACATTTAGACAGACAATACTTACATATAACAATCAACAAATAACATATATTGCAGGCGCCTGAAGCAATTCACTTCTGTTCAGCAGTCCCAATAGGCAATTTGCCTCTATATTGTTTGTTTTAAATATATAATTTGTGGATAAATTCCAAATATATAGACAGTTATGGGGGTGCCGAGCGGAAGTGAATCCCCGGGGATGTGCTATATTTTATGTTTGCTGGAATGGCCAGGGTTTTGTGATGAGGGCGGGGGGGGGGGCGGTAATTGTGGCGGTAAAAAAGCAAAAAAGTAATATTGAAATGTCTTAGCTAGTGCTGAATCCTCAAAGTTTAATAGGGGAGTCCTCTTTGAGCTGATCCATGAGCAGAAAGATATAAATGTATGAGAGATTACTCTACATTTGAGTCATTTATAGAGCTGAGTAGATGGCCGTAATAGGTGCATATCTTCATAGAAGCAAGGGGCAGTAATTGAGGCGGTGATAAGATAAGGGGGAGGTTGAATTGCCTTGTTCTGTGCTAGTTTGCAAACGATTTGCTGGGAAATTCTTTTAAACCCAATCCATAAGTAAAGAAATATAGGTATTCAAAAGATTACTTTGAATTCACATCACTTCAATCAACTGATTAAATAAATGGCCGTGTTAGGCATTGCCCTTCATGTGGATATACAATGGCAGAAGAAGCATTCGATCATTAGACACTTGTCTCTCTAATCATTTTAGGCTTTTTGCACAGCCCACAGCTTAAACAGGTTGAAGTTATATATGTCAGTCAGGTTTGCTAGACACGGGACGCTGTAGATTAGATGAAACAAAGTTTTTAGTTACTTTACTCGTTCCTTTCTCATTGGACTTTAGTGAATTGGACTCGTCTTTCCCTGCTGCTCGCGCTGTGATTGTGAAGCAGCTGCTGATGAGTGTTAAATCACAGAGAGAACAGATCTTCACTTGTCCCGCTGTTCTGTATGACTGATAGTTTGCTGATAGCTCAGATAACCTCCAGGCTATTGGCCCCTCACCTGTCACATTAATTATTGTTTGTCCAGTGTCTTGTCAAATACAGTCCCCTATCATATAGTGTCCGCCCTGTAGTGCGCAGGCGCAGTACGGAGGACAAACGAGACGCCGAAAGTCTCCGAAGTTTAACAGCTGATCATCAGCTGTACACGGCGCCTGCACTTTTATTCTCACCCTATGTCCAGGATCATTCCCTACTATCCAAGTGGACATAGAGTGAGAATATATAGTTGCCGAGCGCAGCGAGGCCGTGCCCGAAGCGTGGCGAGCGAAGCGTGGCGAGCGAAGCGAGCCCGCGAGGGGCCCTCTTACACAGCCATCGCTAAGAACTGCCGAAGCGCCGTGTACAGCTGACGGTCAGCTGATCAACTTCGGACATTTTCGGCATCTCCTTTTGCTCCGTACTGCGCAAGCGCTGCGCCTGCGCAGTACGGAGCGGACACTATCTGATAGGAGGACAGTATATGGCAGAACACCGGCTGACAGCTCTTCGGTGGCAAAGCGGCTGCTAATGAATGTTGTGTCACTGTAATCAAATCATGATTTTTTCCAACAGCGCTGTGTAGGTGACCATATACACACCGATCCGATGGTCTGTTAGCCGTTTATTGCTCCCCAGATTCCACTATGCTCTCGTTTGGTTTCTGTTTAGAGTATGCTTGCTGTCAACTTAGCTCCTCTCTCACTGGTATCTCATATACAATGGGACCCAGCCACGCCCCCCCCCCCCCCCCCAAATGTCACCAGCTGCCAGTGATCCCTACACCTATACAGTGGGGGGATGGGAGGGTGAAAGTCCGGGCTCATCATACAAGGGAGGAGAGATCAGTGGGGGGGGGGGGGTGGAGGAGCCCGGAGAGGAGACAAGCCGGTAATAACCCGGAGCTCGGAAACCGATAAATCCTCCTCTCCCCGCCTTTTTCTTTTTTTTTTTTTTTATCTCCTGCACGCGCCAACATCTGCCCCTCCCCGTACTAACCAATCCACACCACCATACAGCCTAAACCCCGCCCCCTTGTCTCCTTCTATGGACAGGCTCCACCCAGAGATGACACACTTGGTACACAGTGACAGTTCTGGAAAAATGGTTACATTTTTTATATGCGAGAAATCGATACAAAGACTGAGAAGGAGCACGTGACATCTCCGCTCTGATTTACTATTGCTATTATTACTATTTTTATTTACTAATATTACAATTACTATTTTTATTTGCTAATATTACTATTATTAAGCATAATTTAAGACCGATATAAACAACAGCTTTGTATTTAAAACACATTAACCACCTAAGCTCTGGAAGGTTTTACCCCCTTTATGACCAGGCCATTTTTTGCTATTCAGCACTGCGCCACTTTAATTGGCAATTGCTCATTCATGCAACACTGTATGCAAATTACATTTTTTTAAAATTATTAATATTTCTATTACGATTTGTACTATTAAGCTGAATTTAGGGCAGTTATATGACAGTGAATGAAGCGCATAATATCCAAGTAAAACTCAAGCCAAAAGTGTTTTTTATTTATTTTGGCCATAGCAAGGGAGGGTTATAACCCCTGTCAGATTTTTATTACCAGCTGTGTCCCATAGCCAAACAGGAAGTGAGAGGAAATCCCCCTCCAAAGACAGGGGATTCCAGGTTGTCACCAAAACTAGGGTCCCCATTGGAGGATTTCTGCTCTATTCCTGTTCTGGTGACAACCCAAAGTTTGAGAATTTCTGTCACTTTTGCTGATAAACGTAAGAAGGACAAATATAGAGA